>LPNX010624482.1:1061-91461 GCA_001517045.1 Pseudotsuga menziesii
CAAAGGTGTGAGGTGCTTAATGCCTTTTGGTTAAAGGAAATAAAAATCCAAAGTGTGTTTGATTTCAGAGCTCCGGGAGAATAAATCTATTTGCTGATCAGTCTAAAAAAACCTTCCGCATCATTCAAAGAATTGGTTACATCTTTTCATGACTGCGTATTATTTATATGTGAAGAAGTTGGATGTCTCCAAATGCATTTTTATACTCTTTGGATCTGCATATAAACATTTATGACTGAAATTTAAATTCATTACTGAAGAGCTTGGCTTATTTAAGTCTTTAAAAGGATTAGCATGCTTATTAAGTAGTTGCTGAGCGAAAAGACTTTAACCTTCAATAAAATGATCCCCTATGAATAAAATATATGTAGAAATATCTCTATGATTACCCTATAAGAAAAATCAGGGAAATTTAAATGTATGTTACTATCTTAGGTTGAAGTATGAAAACACGAAGTAGACAGGTCAATGCTTTGTAAAATTACAAGATTGGTTATCTTCTGAAGTGGGTAACATTTGATAGGAGTCATTTATATAATAATTATTTATGATTTCTATTAAAATAAAGAGGAATACACATGAATAAAAGTAGGAAATATTTATGATTTCCTTTTTAAGTAATGAGCAATGGACTTTTTTATAAGTTTTACAACTTAGAAGTCTATTCTATTATTTAGGAATGATTTATTGTTTATATGATAAAATGTTGAGAGAGTTTTACTAAAAGTTAAGAGCGATATACCTTTTTACAATAAGATAAAGTTCAAAAATGCATAATCCTTTTTGTATTAGTACTATGTTGAGTGTCCGAGGGCCTAAATATTTATGAAACTAAAATTAGTTGTTGAGGATAAAATCCATTTGATAGCAGTGGTTATGAATTTAACCTTAAGGTCGCGTTGAGGAATTTATCCACTCTTCCAAGCTTATTGGACTCGTCTCCCAACTCAGGGGTGGATTTAGATGGATAAACATACGTTAGATGAAGACTATGGTTGGGAGGAAATTCGTAGACATGCTTTCAGTCGTCCAAGGTAAAAGAGGTATCTGTAATGGTTAGCTTGTTTATAGGATTTAATTTATCTTGGTTATATGTTTATTATGAAGCTTATGTTCTTGGATTTATAGGATGATATATATAGTACTAATATGTATGTTGAGTTACATGACTTGAAGTGTTTGCAGCAAAGGTTGTACAAGGCATTGAGATAACTCTTGGGAGACACTGTAGAGTAAATCAGTTGTATATGTGCGTACTTTAGTTAGTTGCTTTTATCATATAAAGTATATATAACCTTGTTGTTTGTTCCACTGAAGAGACTCATGTGTCATCTGATGGTTGCGCCGAGGAGTACAAGTACAAGTATGGTACCTTGTTATGAAGAGTGTTAACTACAATTAAAATATAGGGTTAATGTGCAATCCTTATCTCATTCAAATGATAGTCTTACGACTAATGTAACGGTTGTATCTTATTATTCTTTTCAATGAGATTTTCTTGTGTAGAATTAGTATTTAAACTAATTATATTTTGTAGATTATTAATCTTGAAATAATGGTATAGTTAAGTAAAAACTTTTAATTTATTTGATGTGATTAAATGTACATGATAAAATAAAATAAAATTATGCTCCAACCTAAAGAATCTATTCAGGAAATTTGGGTATGTTACAATAATAAACTCAAGCATGTGGGGCATTATGCTTTGCCTATTATATGTTGAACTTAACTATTGTAATAGAAATATATTGTATGGACATGTCGACCTACTCCTATGTGTGAAATTTTTGTATAACTCCATTATTCTTTTTGCATATATGATTATATTCAAACATGCAAATTTCAAAACAAAAGTTGGCTACATGCAATAAACCGCACAGGCGATTTGCGTTTCAGCATTTGGAGGTCGATTTGGAGGTGGCTGTGGAGGTGGCTGTGGAGGTGGCTTGGCTCCAATGGCAGGTAAATACTAATATATATTACAAATTGTTTTCAATTCTTTATTGTTTTTGTTAATTTCATAGTTTTTATAATTGTTTAAAACAAATTTAATAAAAAAATTGAATTAAATCAAAGAACGATAAATTAAAACAATTTGTATTTTGTTGTTTAAATCTTAACAGATAACAGAAATGAGCAAGATAATTTGGAAAATGAACCCACTAATAACCAAGAACCTAACCTAAACATGAACCCAAACCCAAACCTGGAGGGGGAATAAGACCGAAACTCACAGATTCTAGCGCGTTTGGTGTCATTGAGGCCCCTTAGCTCATCTATTAGAGGGGGGGATCATTTGAGACAATATTTAGCCGATGCATTGGACATAATAACAAACACAATTTCCAATTCCCAAGGATCTTTGTACAACATTAGCTCATACAGAGAATCCAGGAGGAAATATTACTCTAATGGTTTGAGTTATAAAGACATCAAAGACCTAAAGATTACAAAAGACCAATTATTTTCATTATTCCGAGACCCTAGAAATGGATTGGTTCCACCCACCAGTCGAGCACACATTTCCATAGACTGGTGCATGGAACAAAATATAAAGGAAAATTGGATGGATTGTTGGTATATGGTCTTCGATGAAGACCCTCATGGGAATAGGGACATCCCATTTTACTTCCTTAGGAAGTTGTATGCAAAATTCATCCTAGGGAAAGATGTTAACTATTTCGATAGCTTAGGCTTCCAGGGTGTTGGTCATGGGATGCCCCAAGATATGGAAGGGGCCAGGATGGATCCTAACCATGTGCCACACCCTCCACGCACAGCAAAACCCCCTCGGCTATATCCTCATGCAGGTCCTATGATTGAGGATACACAGGATGCCTTATTTGACTTGGCAGATACATTTCTTTAGCATGGGACTGATGTCCAAGGCAATGTAGGGCACAGGGCTGGCACATATAAGGCTGGCCCATCGCACAGTAAGGATCCATATACATATCACACAGGAGACACAGAGCATTCAGAGTGTCATGTTACTCCACACCCTTGCACATCATGTGGAGGAATATGCTATGGCCCTGCTTCAGACTTTCAGGACGATGGATTACTTTGATTTGTAAGTAAAACTCATTATTTTCATATTATATTTTGTTTCATATCACAATTTTCAATTGTTTCCCAATTTATTTCTATTTAATTATCTAACAAATTATGTGAACAAATATATAGCTGTTGTCCCATGGCACACCATATTCTCATAGTCTACCGATTAGTGTTGAGAACATTGATGTTGCTGTCGATATTGCATATGGGTTTGGTTCTTCACCATTAGTAGTAAGAACTATACTTGTTAATTTGTCAACTTTATTTACATATTTATAGTAGAGATTGTAACATTCAATACATCCTAATTTTGATCCAATATGTTTTATGCAGTGTGATCAGGATGAGTACATTGAATCCCAGCCTAGTCCCTCTCATGCAGAGGTAGATTCCCAGACACAGGTATTATTTTAAATATTCTTTTAAATATGCTTTTAATTATGTTTCCCTTTCTTTGGAAAAATCATTTTTTGTTCATCATGTATATGTCTCGTTTTCTTTGTATTATATGCCATTGACATATGTTATGTTATGCAGGCATCCATTGAGCCATTGGTGCTTGAAGAGCACCAAAGTGAGGTTGTTTCTGACCCACCTCTTCCCCCCCATCGGGTACATGTATGTTTCTCTTTCTTTGAAAACATCATTTTCCGTCCATGTAGTATATATGTCTATGATTCTTTTTATTATATGAATTTAACATATGTTATTTTATGTAGGCTTCTATTGAGGCACTGGTGCTTGAAGAGCACCAAATTGATGACCCACCTATGACGAGCAAGCATGTACGTTTATGTATCGCTTTCTTTTATTTGTGATTTTAATGATTCAACATGTACTTTTTTAATTTTTTGAAATTGTCTAATTGTATCTTTATCCTTTTGTATGTAGGAACGTGAATTTGATGAATATGTCCAAAAAGTGAGCTTATTTGCTGGTACAAGTAGAAGTCTTTTTCTCTTGTTTCTAGTTAATCGATCCACTGGTTACACACCTCCTCACATCCCCCAGGTATATTTATACATTGCAACTCTTGCTTATATTTCTTTTTGTATACGCAAGTATCTTTTACCTTCTTGTCCCCATTGATATCTCTCTTTTTCTTTGTATTATATGACATTGACATATATGTTACTTTATGCAGGAATCTATTGAGACAGTGGTGCTTGAAGAGCACCAAAGCGAGGTTGTTGTTGACCCACCTCTAACGAGCCAGCAGGTAAGTTTATGTATCGCTTTCTTTGTACGTTTATGTATGGATTTCTCTTATTTGGTGCTTTCTCTTTGTACATTTTTGTACGTTTATGTATCACTTTGACATATGTTACTTTATGTTGGAATCTATTGAGACAGTGGTGCTTGAAGAGCACCAAAGCAAGGTTGTTGTCGACCCACCTCTTCCCCTCCCTCGCCAGGTACATGTATGTTTTGATTTCTTTGGAAACATCATTTTTCGTCCATGTAGTATATATGTCTCTAATTCTTTTTATTATCTGAAATTGAAATATATGTTACTTTATGCAGGCTTCTAGTGAGGCACCAGTGCTTGAAGAGCACAAAATTGGTGACCCACCTCTGACGAGCCAGCAGGTATGTTTATGTATCACTTTCTCTGATTTGGTGCTTGAAGAGACCCAAATCGGTGACCCACATCTTCCCCCCCAATGTACATGTATATTTGTTGACATTGGCATATATATATTCTTTATGCATCTTGATAGTGAGCAAGTGGTGCTTGAAGAGCACCCAATCAGGGTCCCTGCTAGTGAGGCACCATGACCCACCATTACTTACTCATGTACAGTAAGTAAAAATGTTATATTGGTTTAGAATTTGAAAAAATGTACATAGAATTTTAATAGGTTGGTTAATTGACTTACAAAATTTTGTTTTTCTACAGTTTCCACTAATGCAACCTATCCCTCTTGTTCAGCGATGGGGATCACTAGTGAACAGTCAAAAAAGAAAGCTAGACTTCTTCGAAGACATTGGCAGTGGCATTGAAAGTGGGGGTAACTATAATAAATGTATAGGGGGGATACATAGATGTAACTTTTTGTTTTTATACACATAGATGTACATTTTGATCCACTATTTTGTATTATGGCCATGTGGCATGCCAATTTTTGTAACATTATTTATATACATATATAATATAAAGCAAGGTTGAAATTTATACATATATGGTTGACTTGATCTTGGAACATGATATGGTTGAATTGATCTTAAAACATGATATCTGTGGTTCACCTATGTGATATAATGATATGTCTGGTTCACATGTGTGCTAACTTATGAATTTCCAATACTTAAAGGAAGAATTTATGACTCATCAACTTTTTAACATTATGGCTATCCTCACCTTTTTAACATCATAAGCATACCATACACTACCTAAATTACATACACTAACATCATAAAAATAATTCATGCATGCATGTGTAATATACCATATCACACCCTACAATACCCTATGATACTAACATCATACCATACTAACATACAATAGCATACCCTACAATACTCTATGATACGAACATCATACCATACTAACAAACAATAACATACCATACCATACCCTACAATACTAACATCATACCCTACAAACCCTAGTTGGTTTTCAATATGTACATACATCCATGTGTTTCTAGTTCCATCTCATAACTTGTAAAGAGGTCACTAAACCATAGTTCCATGTCATAACTTGTCAACCCTAGTTATAGCATGCAAATTGGTGTTCACAAAACCCTAGTTGGTTTCCAATTTGTTCATTTCCATGTGTTTCTAGTTCCGTCTCATAACTTGTAAATAGGTCACTAAACCCTAGTTCCATGTCATAACTTGTCAACCCTAGTGATAGCATGTAAATTGGTGTTCATGAAAGCCTAGTTGGTTTCCAATTTGTACATGTCCATGTGTTTCTAGTTCCCTCTCTTAACTTGTAAATTTCTCACTAAACCCTAGTTCCATCTCATTATTTGTCAACCCTAGTGATAGCATGCAAATTGGTGTTCATGAAACCCTCGATGGTTTCCAATTTGTACATGTCCATGTTTTTCTAGTTCTGTCTCATAACTTGTAAATTTCTCACTAAACCCTAGTTCCATGTCATAACTTGTCAACCCTAGTGATAACATGCAAATTGGTGTTCATGAAATCCTAGCTCGTTTCCAATTTGTACATGTACATGTGTTTCTAGTTCTCTCTCATAACTTGTAAAGAGCTCACTAAACCCTAGTTCCATCTCATAACTTGTCAACCCTAGTGATAGCATGCAAAGTGGTGTTCATGAAACCCTAGTTGGTTTCCAATTTGTACATGTCCATGATGTGTTTCTAGTTCCATCTCATAACTTGTAAAGAGCTCACTAAACCCTAGTTCCATGTCATAAGGAAAGAATTTATGACTCATCAACTTTTTAACATTATGGTTATCCTCAACTTTTTAACATCATAACCATACCATACACTACCTAAATTACATACACTAACATCATAACACTAAGTCATGCATGCATGTGTAACATACCATATCATTCCCTACAATACCCTATGATACTAACATCATACCATACTAACATACAATAACATACCCTACAATACCCTATGATAATAACATCATTCCATACTAACATACAATAACATACCATAACATATTAACATCATATCATACTAACATACCATACCATTGTAATATACCATACCATACCCTACAATACTAACATCATACCCTACAAACCCTAGTTGGTTTTCAATATGTACATACATCCATGTGTTTCAAGTTCCATCTCATAACTTGTAAAGAGGTCACTAAACCATAGTTCCATGTCATAACTTGTCAACCCTAGTGATAGCATGCAAATTGGTGTTCATGAAACCCAGTTGGTTTCCAATTTGTACATTTCCGTGTGTTTCTAGTTCTGTCTCATAACTTGTGAAGAGGTCACTAAACCCTAGTTCCATGTCATAACTTGTCAACCCTAGCGATAGCATGCAATTTGGTGTTCATGAAACCCTAGTTGGTTTCCAATTTGCACATGCCCATGTGTTTCTAGTTCTGTCTCATAACTTGTAAAGAGCTCACTAAACCCTAGTTTCATGTCATAACTTGTCAACCCTAGTGATAGCATGCAAATTGGTGTTCATGAAACCCTAGTTGGTTTCCAATTTGTACATGTCCATGTGTTTCTAGTTCCCTCTCTTAACTTGTACATTTCTCACTAAACCCTAGTTCGATGTCATTATTTGTCAACCCTAGTGATAGAATGCAAATTGGTGTTCATGAAATCCTAGTTGGTTTCCAATTTGTACATGTCCCTGTGTTTCTAGTTCCATCTCATAACTTGTAAATTGCTCACTAAACCCTAGTTCCATGTCATAACTTGTCAACCCTAGTATATCCATAGCTATCACATGATCATAGAATAATTTAAAGCAATGCTGCATGTAATGGATGTCATGGGTCCGGTCCTCACTTATGTAGAAGTGACTTTCTTTCAGTATCACATGTTTCTCTTCATTGCTATTTGGCCCATGTCCATACATGATGTGCACCATTATGCTCACCTGCTCTGAGTGATAGTATTGACTTTGTATTTCATTTTGTGGTTGTAGGGTGTAATTTTCCACAAAGTAAACCACTGATAGTATTGTTCCAAGCGGGAAGGTTTCTCGGCATTTTTGAATTCCTCATCTTGCCACCATGCCATATCGACATGTTGAATGTACTGTTGGATCTTTCCACAAAACTCTTAAATAAAGTCACATACTTGCACCTGGTGTAAAAAAAAAGTGTTATAAAACCACATAAAAAAATGTGTACATGAATATTAATATGTCAATATTCAACAATTTACCTGTGAAGTAGCCAATTTAATGTTCTTGCTTTCTTTCCTATCATGTAGCTGATATGTCTCATATTGATAGTTCTTCTTCTCGACAATTGCATTCCTAAATGCTAGATCTTCACTTTCATGGATGCAATCAGACCATAATGATAGCCCACCACAATTGTTGCAAGAACCATCTACACATTGTTTTAAGTAATGTGCCATTCCCATCTTGCCTTGAACACATTATTCTATGGATGAAATCTCTGGATGACATTGGCGGTACTGTACTTGAGCATTCCTGCACATGGTTAGGATGCAAAAAATGACATATATGTGCAAATGTATGGTAATATAGATCAAACTCTATGTGGTATCTACAACAACAAGTGTTCTGGATGGTATTGATTCTAACATACCAAGGCTTGCATTTTTCAAAAGATCTTTGCCCGAGCCTTAGCTCTACATGGGAAACTTTAAACATATCGAACAATTGAGTTTTTGTCATGTCAAGATAATGTTTAACATGAGGTTCATTGTTTGTAGAACCCCTACAATGTTTAATCACATCCTTCGTGTTAGAAGAAGGCCTAGTGTTATCATGCCAAAATGTGTGCACTAGGCCCTTCACTGCTTCGACTAACCTCATGTCTTTGCAGGGAAACCTACCCCTAAATGCCCATAATGTTTCCATTTCTCCATCTACATTAAGGTTGTCTCTTCTTACTGAATATTTTTTAAGTGTATTTGGATGTAAAGGCACAATTTGTGATGTGCATTTAAGTAAACGACGTTGTGTTGTGGATCTACATACAATTCATCCAGCCAATACATGACAAGCCACATTACAGTCCTGTGAACAAGTTTTTTTACCAATCGATGTGAATGCAGAAGCAGGAGGTTTAACAATGTGATTATTTGATTCGATATTCTTCATTGTTCTTATGCCTAAATTTCTTCTAACAGTTGTCATATTTCTAGATTTAAGCAAAGCTAAAAACAATTGGCATTTACCGGCTTCGGATTTGTTATCAAAATATTGTTTCATTATTTGAGAACAATGATGAAGGATAGTGCGTTTAGCCACCTTGCCTTCCATGGGAGTCAATTCGCCCTCATCCAATTGTATGCATTTAGGAGTTCTCTTTCATTTTGATGCAAAAAAAATTTCCGTTTGAAATGCTAGAGTGATGTTTACATCCACTACAGGCTCACAACTTCGATTAGGAGATTGAACCACATGCCATGGTTCTTGCTGAGTCACATTTGCATCGGTAGTAACACAATTATTGAACTCTTCACAAGATTGTCCGTTTACTAATGGATCAATAATATCAACTTCCATATAACCAGCTTCCTTTAATGTTGCATTATCTTCCTCAGCCTCTATGTCAAGTATCTGCTGAGGGGGAATGGGAAATATTTGCTCATGTAATGAATGTTGATGATTTCTTGAATCTTCCCTCTTTTTTTCTTTTTTATTTTCATCTTCTTCCGGTGTAAGCACCTTCCTCGCTGACTTTCGACCTCTATTACGTACATTCCCCATTGAAATACACCCAAACTTGTACAAAACTATGGAATTATGTAAGTAATGATTAAATTGCGCGTTGAACAGTTCTCTGTGCACAAGTTCAGAGGAATTATGTCTTTCGCTATAGTAAACCTGGCTCACAGCACAAAACCCAATATTTTTTATGTAACACATATCGCATATGCGATATAATGCACATTTGTTTTAATTAATGGGAATTTATTTACATGATCTCCAAAACGCATATGCGATTTAGTGCATATGTGATATATCACATATGCAATTTAGTGCTCACTAAATATGCAACTTGACTGATCTATGCTTATCAAATCTTAAAATATTAAATATCAAATGCATACAAACTTGGACTGAAATATGTTAAACTTCTATAACCTTACAATGGATCCCATACCAATGGCTAAGACCTCCAAGCCTATCCTTGGACCATGGTAGTGTCTATGATGATGATGATTACGAATAGTATGACTATGACAACGATGATTATGATGATGATTATGAGGATGATGATGAATATGATGGTGATTATAATGATGATGATGATGATGATGATGATGACGATGAGGATGATGACTATGATGATGAGGATGAGGATGAGGAGGAGGAGGAGGATGACTATAATGATGAGGATGAGGATGAGGGTGATGATAATGATGATGATGATGATGATGATAAGGATGATGATGGTGATGATGATGATCACGATGATGATGGTGATGAACAATGATGATGATGATGATGATGATGATGATGATGAACAATGATGGTGATGATGATGAGGAGGAGGATGACTATGATGATGATGATGAGGATGAGGGTGATGATGATGATGATGAGGATGATGATGATGATGATGATGTTGATGATGATGATGATGATGATGATGATGGTGATGATGATGATGACGATGAGGATGATGATGATGACGACGATGATGAGGAACAATGATGAGGATGGTGATGATGATGATGATGATGACGATGAGGATGATGATGATGACGACGATGAGGATGATGATGATGATGATGATGATGATGATGATGGTGAACAATGATGGTGGTGATGATGATGAACAATTCTGGTGATGAGGAGGAGGAGGAGGAGGATGACTATGATGATGAGGAGGAGGATGACTATGATGATGAGGATGAGGATGAGGGTGATGATGATGATGATGATGACCATGATGATGAGGATGAGGATGGTGATGGTTGATGATGATGGTGATGAATAGGATGATGATGATGAGGAGGAGGAGGAGGAGGAGGAGGATGCTGATGATGACGATGACGATGAACAATGATGGTGGTGATGATGATGAACAATGATGGTGATGACAAGGAGGAGGAGGATGATGATTATGATGATGAGGATGAGAGTGAGGGTGATGATGATGATGATGATGATGATGATGACCATGATGATGATGATGAGGATGACGGTGATGATGATGATGATGATGATGAGGATGATGATGGTGATGATGATGATGAGGATGGTGACAATGATGATGATGATGATGACGATGAACAATGATGGTGGTGATGAGGAGGTGGAGGATGATGACCATGATGATGATGATGAGGATGAGGATGAGGGTCATAATGAGGAGGAGGATGATGATGATGATGATGATGATGAACAATGATGGTGATGATGATGAGGAGGAGGATGATGACTATGATGATGATGATGAGGATGAGGGTGATGATGATGATGATGAGGATTAGGATGAAGATGAGGGTGGTGATGATGATGATGATGATGATGATGATGACGATGATGATGAAGAATGATGGTGATGATGAGGAGGAGGAAGATGATGACTACGATGATGATGATGAGGATGAGGGTGATGATGATGATGATGATTATGATGATGATGACCATGATGATGATGATGATGATGATGATGATGATGAGGATGAACAATGATGGTGATGAGGAGGAGGAGGAGGAGGATGACTATGATGATGATGATGAGGATGAGGGTGATGATGATGAGGAGGAGGAGGAGGAGGAGGAGGATGAGGATGACGATGATGATGAACAATGATGGTGATGATGATAACAATGATGATGAACAATGATGATGATGATGATGATGAGGATGGCAGTGATGATGGTGATGAGGAGGAGGAGGATAATGATGATGATGATGATGATGATTGTTATGGAGAGAAATTCCTATGGCTTGGTGTTATACACTTGAATGGCACCTCTCCGTCTGAGTGCTGACATCCCTCAGGTTGGCACACAAAAGGACACTTATGGATAGAGGTTTTCCCAAAACACTATAGCTTGGCTTATGATGAAATACATTCCCTATATACCCAGCTGGTTACTTTGCTATTTTCCATGTTGAGATGTATTCGCGACTATTATTTTATACAACTCGCGAGTCATTCACGAGTCCCAGTTGATGCAAGTCACGAATCCTTGTATTTGTGGGTTGCCCTTATGATTAGTCGTGAATCATTCACGGGTTGCTCTACTACATACCCACAAATGTGTCTCTTAAGATTAAAACATAAAAACATGCACTAATGGGAGATTAGTTAACCTATTTAACTTAATTACCTTAACTGCTACAAATTCCCCAACCTTCCAGAACTGCCTTATTTCACCCATATAAATACAGGCCTTGGGGAGGGTGTTGGATATACACTTGGAGAGCAAAGTTATGCTGGTGGATTGTTGACAGAAGTCTTTGGAGCAGTGAAACTCAGAATCCTTTCGTTGCAGAGGAGTTCTTGTCTCAGACGTTGGGTTGTAACCTTAAACTCTTTCCATTATTGATAATAAAGAGATTACTTCTTCCATATGTGTTTCATGTCTTGTGGTTTGATAAATGTTTATATTTCAGTATGATATGTGTTTTATCTAACCTGCTTATATGTACATGAATCATCTTGTATATGGAAGAGTGTTTCTTGACAGGTGAAAGAGGAACAATCTTGAAGACTTTGGAAGTGGAACAGAGAGGAAGAAGATAGCAAGGATCGACCTTCATTTAACAAGTAATTCCTTCTAACCCTCCTATTTCCTATTCTGTACTTTAGAAGTCAATTTTCTGCAAGTAATTGAGTATGTTGGTAACCCCAGACCTATGGTTATTAGGTGCATAATCCTGTATAATAGAACTGGCGACTCCGCTGGGGATAGCCTAGACTGCTGTAGGTTGCCTCTATCCTCTTGACGAGTCTTTTCCTGTGAGTCTGTTTGTGATTTTTATCCTAGTTCTTATTTGCTTTAGCATTTGAAAGTCTTTGGTTTTTTCTTGATTTTTTGAGAAAATTTTTATACCCATTCACAAGTTGTCTTTCTAGACCATCACGAATACTGGTTTGCATTCGTGGGTTGTAATACTAGACAGTTGCGCATCATTCGCGACTTGCTCTCATACACAATCGCAAATACTCCTGGAAATTGGGATTTTTAAGTAAGAGTTTGCTTGTTCTTTCCTTGGTATAATCCCTGTTTTCTAAGAAGATTTTCTTTAAGAATGTTGTAGAGTTTGTTTGAATGCCTCAGGTGATCACACTTCATGCTTCTTGAAAGCCCTTGAGTCTTTTGTGCTTGATTTATTTACTGTTTGGATCCTGAAGTATTTTGGCCTATTTGGGTTGTGGGTTAAAGTGTCTTAGTCCAGATCAGTGATCAGGGTCTTGGGCTCTGTTTTTTCTTCCAGTCTGTCTTCTGATAGTAGCTGGTTGTCACTTGCCTTTGTAAGTCTGTAGTGATTCTTTGTCATTGTTTGCACCCAAGCTAGGGTTCCTAGCCTTCCTTTATTGGTTGTCTTTTGGTTTTGTCAGTCTGTTTGCACCAGTTTGTGGCTTTTATACAGTTTATAAGTTTCAATTTTACTCAAGTAGAGTGCATTATAGATGCATAGTAGATTTTTTTGAGCATTTTTAAACGTGAAAAGAAAACATAGTTAACCTTTTGCATTGTTATTTTGCATAAGTAGTGTTTGTTTCATTTTAAAAATATAATCTCAAAATATACAAAAATATAGGCTTAGTTTCTCTTATTGTTGCATTTAATTCATCAATACATATTTGCAAGAAAATGAAAAGAAGTTTATTTTATAGTAGTAGCTTGCTTTGAATACACCTTTACTTTCATTTGTTTCTTGTTTGAGTCAAAACACCATACAGTATATCGCTTCGTTACCTCTTGAGTAAAGAACAACCCTCTAAAATAAATGCATAAATTAAAATTTACTAGCAAGTTTTTATTTTTAGGGGCCTTTCACCTACTAGCTTAGGCTAGACTTGTGGGCTAGGGAGTGTAAACTTCCCACAAGTTATAAACTTAGATGTAGTGGACCTTTCTTTAGGGAAATCCTTGACTCTATAACTGTATCTGGGAAGCTCCTCTGAAACGGGAGTTAAGCACTAGGCCACGTGGAGGCTTGGACAGAGGAGATAACCCTCTGAATCCTTGTCAAAGCATAACCCAGGACTTTTGCGCATCTGGGGATTCTGTCCTAGACAGAGTTTTGGGCTCAGCTACCCTGCCCATGCGTATGAGTTCAGCTGATGACTATCCCCCCAGACTATTGGTATTGCCAAGGTAGCCTTTAGTCTCTTGTCTTTTAGGGTTCATACCTAGGTAAACCGGAAGGTTATTTCTGGTTCACCTTGAACGGGCTTGGAAGGTAACCCTTGTTGAAAGTGTAGGAGGGTGGTGGGTGATTCCTCCACTTGTGCCTAAGAACCACTTCACAGACGCCAAGTAATTGTTCATCAGCTTTCTTCGGGAAAGTATATCTTTTACCCTGGTTTGATTGCTTGAGACTTTAGGAATTTTTAGTGTATGCTCTGTGGTTTTGCCTGTGTTTAGTTGGCCTTAGGTTGTGATTAGTTAAATTTTTAATTCTGGAGGACCAACCTATTAGAAAGTCAAGAAGGTTGAGAAACCTTCCTCCTATCACTACATTGGAGCCTCCACCTTTACCTCAAAGGAGGAGATTAGACACAGACGGTTCGTTCGAACCTATAGGAATAAGTGAAGTTCTTGGTGAACCAGAACTCATTGCTAATCATTTTAATCTTGATACAGTCGAGATACAAGAATTGCAGACTGACGAGTTTGCAAGAAATTTTAACACCCCCTTGACTAGTTTAAACGATCCTGTGATCATGCAGGTTAGACCATTTGATTCACCAGTACTACGTGTCCCTATGGGTAGGACCATGTCTTCGGTGAAAGAAAGTCCTTTTGTGTTCACCTCAACCATTCCGGTTGAAGGGGTACTACCTCCCCCGGTTAGTGCCCCTAGATCTAGTTTTCCTTCTACACCTTTGACTCCAGCGAGCCGGGTGGTCTAACCACCGGTTCACTCCAACATAGGAGGTACTTCTGGTGACATGGTTGCTAGGATCCCCAGTATACCTACTATTCCTTCTTCATTTCCTTACACTACCCAGAGTGGTCCGGTAGGATCCTCGGCTTATGTTCAAGGATTTCCTTGGAATGGGGGGCACATTCCCCCATCCAATCCATATATAGGTCCATCTCCTTCATATGTAGGAATGCACTTTGGGAGCAACACCTCTTATGGGAAAAGCTTCCAAACCCCTATTTCGGCCCCATACATGAGCTCTCCCTTTTCATTGTTTAGCGGAGGGATACCTGCTCCAGTCTTTCATACCCCTGCTTCTATGGGGACGGCCCAAACCACTTACACTGCACCTCCCACCCACAATCCTGTGGCTTACGGATGGAACCTCTTTCAAAGCAACCTTCCCACTTCACAACCGGTGCCTAGGGGATACCCCACTTTTTCCCATGGGAATTCGGGGGAAGGTCCCTCTAATCCCCAAGCTAGCACATCTAGTGCCCCGGTTAGGCCCAAACTTCCTTTTCTGGCAACTTTAAACTTGCCAAACTTGTCAAAATTGATGAATGACCCGATGAGGCATGACCCCTTGTGGCCACCAGTTCCCACCAAGTTGCCCTCGGATATCCCTAAGTTTGAAGGTAAAACTGGTGAAGATCCTGGGGCACATGCCACCACTTTCCACTTATGGTGTTCTTCCAATTCGTTGAATGAGGATTCAATTAGATTGAGGCTATTCCAGAGGACCTTGACAGGTATGGCTTCAAAATGGTATATTGAATTTCCTTCTGCTGCCTTTAGTAGTTTCTGGGATTTGGCTACTGCTTTCCTTAGCCACTTTCAGCTTCCAGTTCGATACGATTTCGGAATGGAATTGTTGTCTACTTTTAGACAAAACAAGGCTACCCACATCTCAGATCATATCCAAGAGTGGAGGAGGTGAAAGAGTCTTATCAAAGCCACCATTCCTCCTGAGTTTCTATTAGAATGGTTCCTTAAATCACTATTGCCATACATATCTAAGGATGTTTCCAAATCAGGAGTAACGAACGAAGAAGAAGCCATACTCAGGGCCTAGCAATTAGATTTGATTTATTCACAGTCTAGGATCTTATATGAGATCATCCCTGAGGCACCAAGGCCTTTGCATGAACCGGAGAAGCCTAAGCCTGGACCCCATGCCGATGGTGTGGTTGGGTCCGTTAACTCTCCCACTGTAGAATATTTGACTAAACAACTTCACCAATTGTCTGTCAAACAGTCTACGGTGGAGGCAGAAAAGGCTTTCCCCTCTCCCCAAAATGCAAATGTTTTTGTGCAAACTTCTCAGAAGGGAAATCAGCAGCCCGACGGGAAGAAAAAGAAAGGTAAAAAAGGAGAGGGAAACCAAAACAAGCCAAATCCCACAAACAATGCTGATGGGGCCAAAAAAGAAAAGAAGAAGGTCAAGTTCCCTTGTAAGTTGTGCCAAGAGGACCACCTTACTCACCTTTGTCCCCTTATGGATCAAGCCCAGAAGCTGCTCAAAGCTCAACAACCAGCTATCCTGAAGGATCCTTTCCCCCAAGGACAGAACGCTGCTTCAACTTCTAATGTAGCAGGGGGCACTCAAACTACCCCTGACCCTAATTATATCAACATGGTTCGATCTTCGACTTTGTTGCAAACTAGGAACAAAAACTATGAGAACGAGACTCCTGAGAAGGGTAAAGTTGTAGGTGAACCTTCCAACCCTCTCACAATAGAGAAACCTGCCGAAACTATGCCGAAAATACCGAAAGGTGTTTTCAAGAAGACCTTGCATAACCCCAATGCTAGGGTTGCTTCAAAATACTCTGTGGTTGAATATTTAGCTCAAACCCTGTGTGCAATATCAGCTTTAGAGGTGTTATAGAGTTGTCCCGCCCAGTGGGATGCTCTCTTAGTAGCTTTAGGTAGCATGGATTCTTCGAGTCTCATGGCGAAATTCAATATATCTGATGTTAAAATTCGCCTGCCTTAACATGTAGCCCTATCAATAGATGTTTTCCATGGTGGTAAGACCATTGGAAGGGCAGTTGTTGATGAGGGAGCCTCTACATGTGCTATGTCCCTGGCCTGCTGGAAAGCTCTTGGATCCCCAGAGCTGGTCCCATCAAACATTTTACTTACTGCTTTTGATGGAAGATCCTTCCATCGTCATGGTATCCTGCCAGCTTTTGAGATTAAGTTAGCAGGCAATGTAGTGTCTATTGAAGTAGAAGTGATTGATGCTCCCTTGGACTACAATTTGCTTCTGGGAAGGAATTGGACTTATGCAATGTCTGTTGTTGCATCAGCTGTTCTTCGTGTCATGGTTTTTCCACATGAGGGAAAGTTGGTTATTGTTGACCAACTTGATTTTACCTGAAAAGGCCGTTTAGAGTCTAAGGATTCCACTGTGCCATTGGTTGATCAGGCCAAACCTGTTGCACAGAGCTTGGGGGCTAGAATGTAAGCATCATTAATGGGCACATTCAATCTTCCAGCCCCGGTGAACTACATTGGTTCTACTACTGTGGGGAAGTCTATCACTACGGTTGTCGATAGGACTGATCCTTGGGTCCTCCCAACTCCCCATGAATAAGAAGTGCCCTTATTGGCAGTGGAGGTAGCTCATCAAGCCATCACTGAAGCCACTATTGATCCCATTCCAGATCCTCTAACAATCTCAGATGATCTGGAAGAAGTCTATTTGCCCGCATGGGCAGAAAAATCTTTGCATTCCATAGATTGCTTAGATACCGTTTTACCTTCCGATGAAGCTATTCTAGAGGCCATGAGTGGACGTGATAAGATTTGTGAGGATCTTCATCATCGATCATATTTTCTTCTAGATCTAAGCAAGATAGAAAACCAAGAGTTTAAAGTGAGACTGTCAGAAGATATTGAGGTACCTATCAACCCTTTACCTAGGGAAGGGGTTTTTTTTTAGGGGAATATGGCAAACATTTCTGCCACTATACCTATCAATATCTCTGTGAACCCAGATGTCGTGGAAAACATCTATATAGGTGCAAACTGCTCTCTAGAGGAGATTGCCATCTACACTGCCCTTTTCAAGGAATTTCGTGATATCTTTGCCTGATCATATGAGGAGATGCCAGGCATTGATCCATCTATTGTTCAACATGAAATCCGAACCTATCCTGATGCCAAGCCGGTTCGTCAGAAATTAAGACCCATGAACCCACGTAAAGCGGCGGCTATAAAGGCAGAAGTTGAAAAGCTGGTTTTATATATCCCATAGCTTTGACTGAATGGGTGTCCAACCCCGTTCCTGTTGATAAAAATCAAGGGACTATTCACGTTTGTATAGACTTTAGAGACCTTAATAAAACTTGTCCTAAGCATAACTACCCCACACCATTTATAGACCAGATCATAGATGCATGTGAGGGGAGTGAGGTGTTTTCGTTTATGGATGGTTTCTCCAGCTACAATCAAATCCAAATCAAACTGGAAGACCAGCATAAAACTGCTTTCATTTGTCCCTGGGGTACATTCACGTATATAAAAATGCCCTTTGGATTGAAAAATGCTGGGGCTACCTTTCAACAGGCTATGAACTTTGATTTTCATGACATAAAATCCATTGTTGAACCATACCTTGATGATCTGCCTGCACATTCTCGCAAGAGGATCCAACATCCAGATCATTTACGGTTAATTTTTGAATGATGCAGATATTATAAAATTTGCTTGAATCCCTACAAGTGTGTATTCTGTGTTGAGTCAGGAAGATTACTCGGATTCATTATCTCTAGTAGAGGCATTCAGGTGGATCCATTGAAAGTTGAGGCCATTGTAAATATGCCTCCTCCTCGTTCTCTCAGGCAACTTCAAAGCCTGCAAGGAAAGTCTAACTTTCTTTGACGTTTTATCGTTAATTATGCCAAGATCACTAAAGGTTTCATGCGCTTGCTTAAACAAGACACTCCGTTTATATGGGATGAAACCGCACAACTTGCGTTCGAGGCATTGAAAAAATCTTTGCTATCGGCTCCTTTGCTACGTCCACCAGATTATTCTAGGGATTTCATATTATATCTGGCCACATCGGAGTCGACCATTGGGGTAGTTCTAGTCCAGGAGGATGACAAGCTTATTGAGCATGTTGTTTATTATCTTAGCTGTGCTTTGGCCGGACCTAAGCTTAGATACTCCCACGTCGAGAAGTTAGCCTTAGCAGCTGTTTATGCTGTTCAGAGGTTGCGCCACTACATTTTCCTGAGGACCACAACAGTAGTAGTGGATGTGAATCTATTCCAATATGTTTTATCCCGACGGATCATTGGGGGAAAATTTAACAAGTGGATAGTCATTCTCCAAGAGTTTGACTTGGATTTCCAATCCGCTAAGTCTAAAAAGTCCTTAGTTTTTGCTAAGCTAATAGTAGAATTTCCCACTGAAGAGAATGTAGTGGTTGAGGATGACTCATTCCCAGATGAGCACATCTTCCTGATATCTACCTCTGATCCTTGGTACGGGGATATTCTTATATATCTCCAGACTTTGAAGTATCCTGCCGCTTACTCTAGGGAGGAACGACGTAAGTTACGCCTTCATGCTAAGAACTACCTCATTATAGGAGATACATTATATCGACGAGGGGTAGATTTCGTCTTGCGTCGTTTCCTTACTCATGAGGAAGCGGAGATTGTCCTAAATGATTCCCATAGTGGAGCGTACGGGGGTCATTTATCTGGGTTAGCAACGGCCCAGAAGATATTGTGTGCCGATTATTTCTGGCCCACGATCTTCAAAGACTGTGTGGAAGCAGTGAAGCGCTATCATCCATGTCATCTTTACACCAGAAAAATGTGGTCACATCCTGCTCCGTTATTTCCTGTTGTCTCGATAGGCCCCTTCATGAAATGGGGGATCGATTACGTGACGTGCAACCCAGTCTCAGCTAGAGGGCACAAATACATCATTGTCGCTGTTGACTATTTTACGAAATGGGAAGAGGCAATGCCTACTTTCAAAGACAACGAGGAAACAACAGCTTTCTTTGTTTTCAATCAAATTATTGCAAGGTTTGGTATTCCCAAAGTGATTATCACTGACCATGGTAGTCATTTTCAAAATAATATGATGACAGAACTGACTACAATGCTTGGATTTAGACAAGAACATTATTCTCCATATTATCCGCAAGCAAATGGTCAGGTCGAGGCTGTTAACAAGACATTAAAAACTATCCTTAAATGGACAATTGATGCATCCCATTCTAATTGGCACATCATGTTATATCCTTCTCTTTGGGCTTACATAACTAATGTAAATACTGCCACTGGTTATTCACCTTTCCAACTCATTCACGGGGTGGAAGCAGTTACTCCAATTGAATGTGAAATCCCCTCTTTGAAAATAGCCATTCATGTGTTACCTGATATGACTGAGCTTGAAGAACGTCTAGTACATTTAGAACACCTTGATGAGCAACGTATAGATCCGTTGACTGCAAATCAGGCTCATAAAAATAGGTTTAAATCTCAATATGATAAAATAGTCAAACCTAGGGTTTTCTCTGAAGGGGAACTTGTCTTGCTTTGGGACCAAGATAAAGAACCCCTGGGGGCAGGAAAATTCAAGGCTATGTGGTTAGGACCCTACGTCGTGTCGAAGGTATTAAATAAAGGAACATATGAATTAGTGGATTATGATGGGAATAAGCTGCCTGAGCCTAGAAATGGGCTCTACCTAAAGAATTACTATGCTCAGGCCTAACACTTTTTCTTGTATTTTTAGTGTATGTATTTATGTTATGTACATTAGGTTGTCATTTTTGTTTTTTATATTATCTACTGGTTGTTACAGATGTATTTCGAAATGTATATAGGTTTCACTGATGGCGCCAGCCGTCACACTTGTAACCTGGCTTCAGCAGCATGGGTTATCTATTCTCCCTTAGGACAGCTTGTTGCCGCGGGTGGCACTTGTCTTGGTCCTGCTTCTAATAATGTTGCTGAGTATAGGGATGTCATTGAGCTCCTATGGGATGCTTTGTCACATGGAATCACCCAGCTTGAAGTCCGTTTGGATTCTCAGTTGGTAGTTTCCCAGCTCAATAGAGCTTATCAGGTACAAAATCCTATCTTGTTATGTCAATTTATGCAAATTTGTTTACTAGAAAGACATTTTGAAGTTATTACTTTCAATCATATTCCACGAAACCAAAATTCATTGATTGATGCATATGCTAATTATATTTTGGATTGGCATCTCACACACAGTCCATAAAATCTACATATAAAAAACACTTGTAAATAAGCCGACAACCAAACATCAATATATATATATATATATATATATGTAAAATATATGTCTGTAGATAGATCGATTCTGATCCGTAGATCCAGTCATATACAAAATATACAAAAATGTGGATCATAATCCATCAAAATGCCCTCGGTCTAAGCTGGACTGCCCTGGCCACTAGGACCACCTTGGTCCCCATGATCTCTATGCACCTTGGCTTCCTTAGCCTCCTCGGCCTCAGCAGCCTCCACCGCATCTCTATATACAAGTATTGCTCTAGCTACTCGCCTGAACAGACGTAGCCAAATCAGTGGAATCCCTACTACAAACTCCTGCATGGATGTAGGTATATGCTCAATCCGTATCGTAGGTACTCGCTGGGTCAGCCTAGACAGCTTCCCCTCTAGTACCCGGATCAATCCTGGGTCTCCCCCTACAACCAGACGTATGAACATACGAGGATGCCCTTCAGGGCGGACTGGTCCAATATCTGCATTTTGACATAAGAATAGGATTAAGACTTGTACATATGTATATATTCTATCATTGGAAAATTCATAAAAATTTGAAAATGATAAAAAATTAAAAATTACTTACCCATCTCGCCCCATATTCCTCTTGGAGGGAGGACAAGGTCGGGATCACCTCGGAAATCCATCCCGGTGTATGGAAACTGCTCCAGCGCCGGTAGCTGTCATTCCCACCATGTATAAAAGTCATCATCATAAATGCTGTGTACTATGTCTCCTCCTCCTTGACGGAGGAAGATGTCTCCCCATCGGCTTAGCCTTGGCTGACGTGGAGATCTGACCTATAGTGGTATAGTAGGGCTCATGGTTGGTACTCTCTCAAAGAAGAACGCTACTAGTATGCTTGCATAGCCAAAATTCTTGCGTATTCCCCTTTTACAGTCAGATAGTTGTCTCTTCATGATGGGGAGAAATCCCGAGCACCAATCATAAAGAGCACCTCTAAAGCAGTCCACTGCCACCCTCATTTGATTCCTGGTGGCCATATGTAATCCTGTTGACCCTGCAAGTCTCACAATGGTACTAGCTAATACCTGGAGTGTGAAATCCTGGATGTCTTCTATAAGAACGCTGCTGCCCTTCTTCTTCGTACCCGGTGTACAGAATATGTCAACATAGTTTTGAACACTCAAGGGGTCCCCGCCCCGGCTAGTGCCCTCTAGATTCACCAGTGCCCCCCGTTGTGACAACCCAGCAATGAAATATATATCTTCCACGGTAAGCTCTAAGGTCTCACCTTGAAGATTGAACATCCCCATGTCATGATCCTAGTAATTGACCATGAATTCCAGTAAGCGGACATTTTCCCACATGGGCGATGTACAAAAGAAATTCAACAGCCCACATGTCCTAAATGCTTGGATGGTGGGCGCGCTTTGGAGCGCCGCATGATCCATTATTTCATGCTCCCTTTCTCTCCACTCCAGCACCATATTTTTCCTGGAAAATACAAGTACTTGAGTTCAATATTCCATAATAAAATTTTGAAAATCTTGCATATTTTTAAAGTTTTACCCTATCACACAGCATTCGCGATTGTCCATTGGGGAAGGTCGCGGATCATTTGCGGCTATCTAGTTAGACAACCCGCGAATGAAATGCGTATTCGTGACTCTTACGCTTAGCAACCCGCGAATGCGCTTTGCAATAGTTTGGGATGATGAAATATACTGAATTCAACATTAAATTTAATATTTGTTTGGATCAAATTGACGGGTTTAGGGTGTAGATTTACCTGAAGCTAACGGATTCCAATTCTGACGATCCAATTGTCCACGGTGATTGATCAAAGGTAGAGGGTAAACTTTCCTTTTTGGTTCAAAAAGTTAAAATGGTGAGAAATGTTTTAATTTTCAAGCTATTTATAGAAATAATATTTCATAAAGTGGGTCTTTTTATATAGTTTGAAATGTCAATTCACTAATATCACCCTTTTTGTGCCTTGGAACAGGTTTATCCACTTTTACAAAGTGTTGTTGCTTCTATAGGGTGGTTTTCGCTATTTCCAACACATGTTGGCATCTTATCACTCGACATTAACCTTAGTATGCAACATTTCGTCACAGACTATGGTATTCTAAACCATTAGTCCCTTGCCTCTACCATTGTTCTTCCGTGGCTAGGGTCCTTATTTCATGAGTATCATCTTTATATGCCCTTGTCATCCTTTGGTACTCATACCGTTACTGTTTTAGGCCCAGGGGTTACCTCATAGCTATTTTTCACGCCAACTAGAGCTTCTTATGAATCTCTTTTTACAAGCTATCCCTTTATAGGACTCCCCGCCCTTATGGAGTTTCTTTAGGCCCAGGTCTGACTCCTTCAAAATAGACTTGACTACCGAGTTATCTCGTCCGTTCAAGCTCATTAAGAATATGTGAACGTGCATCCGCATTGGTGGTAGGTTATCTCTTTCTCGGACCATGCGGAATAATACGAGAAAGGATCACTCTCTTTTCTTTTGAATTGAGAAGAGTATTCTTAGGTATAGGTTTATCACTTTTTCGGACCTGGGGGACTAAACTTACGGAAAAGGAACACCCGATTTGAGCTTAGTTTTCTCTTTTTCGTGCTCTGGACCCAAACATGAAAAAGATTCCGAGTGTACTTTGTGTCTTTGTCATGCTTGTTAAACACTAAAGAACTAAGCAACGAGTTTATTGTTGTAAGCCCCATTTCTCGTAACCAAGTGGATCTTTCCGAGTGATCTTACTTTCCTTCACACTCGTAAAACTCAAGCTATTCTATGCTGTTCTGGAAGGAGCATTGGGTAGGTGGTAATTTAACCTTTTTCGGACCTCCCTGACTAAGTATGAAAAAGGTGCACCTTTTCTTCTTCGGAAGTTAAGAGAGTTCTTATGTGGTTTGTTTTTTACTTTTTCGGCCTCAGGAGACTAAATTGGACGAAAAAGGACCCCCCTGGAGTCTTCTTTGGTGTTTTTAGACTCTCTAAATGTGAAAACACCAGCTGAGCATGAACTAGTTCGGGCTCATTAAATCCACGAATCAGTGACACTATCAAGCATTATTTTCCCATCTCTTCAAGCTTGTTAAAAAATGAAGAGGGAACCGAGTTTACTTTCGTGGACTTGTTAAAACTTAATAGGGAAGGTAAGAAAGAAGTTTTCTCTTGTTTTCAGTAAAAAAGGCAACATGTCATCCTTGAACATAGCACTCTTTGCTTTCTAATATCCATGTTTCAGTGTGTACTTGTGTTCAGCTATCACTTTGAGTTTCTTACTCCTCCTCTTGTCCGTTATACGTGGGGAATCTGATCATGTCTCCTACATGACAAATAAGTCTAGTTGTTCTATCTATCCGTTATATGCTTCCTTGGGTCATCTCTGTGTTGTGCTCACTCTTCAAGGACTCTTCCCAATGTCTGATCTATATCCTGATCCCATCATTGTTATATCTGTTATCTATTTGTGTCTACCTTCTTTTTCCCAGTTCCTAGTCACTCTTGTGATCCGTTGGAGGATCTGTTGCCTTCCTTATCACAGCATGGTTCTTTTTTCAGTACTTCCTAATGGTGAATACCTAGAGTTTGACGATCGTACCTCAGGATTCACTTTCATTATTGGTGAATTCCTTTGCTTCAGTTGTCAATTATCATCTATTGGTTGACAAACTGTTGAATCCTTTTCATGTTCGACTTCAGCTTACCCTTATTCACATGGCTTGGATTGTACTGGTTCTTTGGGATCTTTTATGAAGACCTTAGTTCACACTTATGGACTAAGTTGCACAATATTATGTTCGATCAATCTACATAACTTCCAGATCTTTGAAGACTCATCGTTGTTGTATATTGTGGCTTCGATCCACCTTTGTAATATACATGGTTTTATACTCGTATCATATGATGTACTCAAATATTGTGAAGGAGATAGTGTTCCAGTAAATTGAACATAGCATCCTCAGATGTAAATTTGTATATGACATTACTATGTATTTGTTTTAGGTACTCTCTATGCTCCATTGGATTTCTGAGTTTCTCCAGAGCTAAAGATTATAATGTATTTCAGCCATTGTTCCCCTCTGACCTCACACATTAGGGGGCATCTATTATACACCTGAATGGCACCTCTCTGTCCGAGGGCTGACATCCCTCAGGTTGGCACACAAAAGGACACTTATGGATAGAGGTTTGCCCAAAACACTATAGCTTGGCTTATGATGAAATACATTCCCTATATACCCATCTGGTTACTTTGCTATTTTACCATATTGAGATGTATTCATGACTATTCTTTTATACAACTTGCGAGTCATTCGCGAGTCCCGGTTGATGCAAGTCGCGGATCCTTGTATTCGCGGGTTTCCCTTATGATTAGTCATGAATCATTCATGGGTTGCTCTACTACATATCCACGAATGTGTCTCTTAACATTAAAACATAAAAACACGCACTAATGGGAGATTAGTTAACCTATTTAACTTAATTTCCTTAACTGCTACAACTTCCCCAACCTTCGAGAACTTCCTTATTTCACCCATATAAATATAGGCCTTGGGGAGGGTGTTGGATATACACTTGGAGAGCAAATTTATGCTGGTGGATTGTTGACAGAAGTCTTTGGAGCAGTGAAACTCAGAATCCTTTGGTTGCAGAGGAGTTCTTGTCTCAGACATTGGGTTGTAACCTTAAACTCTTTCCATTATTGATAATAAAGAGATTACTTCTTCCATATGTGTTTCATGTCTTGTGGTTTGATAAAATTTTATATTTCAGTATGATATGTGTTTTATCTAACCTGCTTATATGTACATGAATCATCTTGTATCTGGAAGAGTGTTTCTTGACAGGTGAAAGAGGAACAATCTTGAAGACTTTGGAAGTGGAACAGAGAGGAAGAAGATAGCAAGGATCGACCTTCATTTAACAAGTAAGTCCTTCTAACCCTCCTATTTCCTATTATGTACTTTAGAATTCAATTGTCTGCAAGTAATTGAATATGTTGGTAACCCCAGACCTATGGTTATTAGGTGCATAATCATGTACAACACTTGGGGAACCACAATAGACAGCTTGACTCCAGAAATCAATCCTTTCCTATATGCAAGAGAAACCAAATGTATAAAACTAAAGGATCTTGATTCATACCTTATTTCAGACGGTTGATGTAGATCCCCGTTGAGATTTCCAACTCCAGCTTGAATTGATAAATTGCTTCCTCAACATTCAATAAACAAGACAAGCATGGTATATATAATTGTGTTAGACCTACTCTAGCATATATAATCAATAACATATAAGCATTTGAAGTCATCCATGGATCAAATATTCATTCAAATACACATTATTGGATAGGAAAAGATATTTCTATTAATATAAAACAAAGATTACAATAGAGACAACCTCAGTCGACACATCTGCGAATTGGATAAACTGAGTCCCCCACTTGGGCCTCCATCTCTCGATAGCAAGCTCACAAGCAAAGGGAAAGCTTGGGAAGAATAGAAAAGTGCTCCAAGGGACAAAGGGATGCAAACTCAAATATCATCTCTGGCAACAATGGACTATAGTTTTCTTTCTCTCAATTCCTCATGCCTTCAATGTATCCAAAAAGTTCCTTATATAGCTCTTCAATGGGGTAATGAAAGGTCAAATCCGAGCAATATCAAGGCATATGGAAGGTCAGGAGACAAGTGAGTCGGATCCACATCAAGGAAAACTCCAAAAGAATTTGTCCTTTTGCACACATCCCAATGTACGCGGTTTTAGGGGTCAAACCTGCGTATATACACGAGAAAGGGATTAAAAGTTGCATATGGCAATTATTGCATATATTTAGGGATGATCTTGGAAACATCAAAGGAAAAAAAATGGTCCATGGGATCTAAGGAGTCTATAGAGGGATGGGGAAGGCCATAAAAATGTGATTCACCATGTGTGGTAAAATCAGCTATAACAGATGCCCCCTAATGTGTGAGGTAAGAGGGGTCATACGATGGCCGAAATACATTATAAGTCCATCCCAAAGGTGAAGTGATGAAGAACCCAGTGGAAGACCAGCCATCCAACCAGCACTATACAATGATACAACTCTGCACATAACTGCAAATACATATGGAAGTCTCAGATACATAAGAATACAATGGCCATGAATAGGCATGATACAATATGACATATGTGGTCATCGCCACATATAATATAAATAGATCAGAATTTCCATGATGAAGATATACAAAGGATCATGATCTCCATGAAGACTGAATATATATAATGGATCAAGATCTCCATAATGGCTAGAAATGTCTGACATATACTGGAATCAAGTCACAAGAGCTGAAATCTCATGAACACTGGCACGATCGTGGAGGTAGCATATAAGAGATGCCACCAATTTGGAAGGTCTTCTACACAAACCGCTACGAGTACATGTCCTACTATGTGAATATAGGTGTCGAGGTCGAATATAGTAGTCCATCGTCTGATTACCGGTCATTGATGTATATCGTTAACAGACGCGAGATCACCCATCGATAATGAAAATGGGAATCAAGGTACTAGAGTGCAAACTAACAAGTGTGAATAAATGTGTTGAGGTCGAACACTTGAGATAATCCATCGATCAGGGAACATTGATGTATTCCCAAAAAACTGTCAATGGCGAGAGAACCTGCCACTGATGACTGCAAGTCTCAAGGCACTCAAAAATGACTCTAGATTCCTGTCCCAGAATAATGATCTGAATTCGATGGGATGAAATCTGCTGGAAGGAGGGAATTAAGGAATCCCCCATCATCCAACATGAGGTACTCAGCCAAGCTGTATAATGTGAAAGGACTCGATCATAAGGTGCATGAACCAATAACTATACCGAGAATGGTCGACATGCAAAGTCAAGATAACTAAGGAATGGCCAACTCAGGTTTCAACTTCCTTTGAACAAGAGCATAAAGACGAATGGTGACTGAATGTAGGCAGCATAGACTCAATAGAAAAAACTGGGACTTCTCTGCGACATAGGAGGCATCGAAAGAGGATCCATAGGGACCGAAAGCTTAACCAGTCGATGGAAATAAAATCAGATAAATGAGTACAACTCCTAAAGTTAAACTATTACCCAACCAATGGATGTGATATACAGTGTTCTGTTCGAAGGCGACACGACTTGACTGCTGCCAAAGATAACATATTTTATTATCTGGCTTTTTGGTTTTTAATTTTTTTGGACTTTTTCAAATATTTGAAAATCTTGAAAAAGAATAAAATTGCTTTAAAGTTAGAGACTAGGAGGAGACGAGTATCAAATCGGAAAACAAACTAGTTCCAAGCAGTGGAACATACCTATGCTCAATGCAAGGACACATGTGTAGGATAGCGATACTCAGGGGAAAGTCCCCTCCCAGTAAGAATATGGAATCAAGTTGCAAAGGATATATAAAATGGCTCTGCGTGGCTAGACATGAGACAAGCTCGGGCTATATGGCTGATACTCAAAGTCAGGGAAGCCGACATAAGGCTCAATGAGGCAGGAAAAGCTCATGATAATGCAATTACAACTTGACATAAGGGATTCCTAGGGAAACAGGCCAGCAAAATATCAAGAGGAGTATGAGGGTCTTGCGAAATGTCATGGCGATACTATACAAAGGACTCCTGGACCTAGGAGAGGACTCACAGCATGGGTAGCAAATGCAAAAGGAAGCTAACTAGGACACCCATGTATAGGAAAGCTCTACCATTCACATAGTATCACTTCTAACAGCAACATGAAGGTTCTGTGATACCATGGAATGGGTTCATACCTAAAGTTAAGATGAAATAGTCATAAGGTCATGCAAAATGCAAGCAGATGTGAAATCCTAACCTATATGCCAGTTTACACATGATACCTATGATAGGAATGAATGGGTCGAAACTTCAGAGAGAGTGTACAAAAACTGGACCCTACATGACAACCATATTATTTCAAAACAACCCAAAATAGTCAATAAAGAATCTGAACTATAGGTAATAGGGAGGAATGATCACGACAAATGCACCGAAAGGAAATAATGCAGTGAACAATGGGACATAAAAAGGAAAGTAAGGTGTAGACCCAATGTTCACACATCCACCACCACCCCCATGAGGGTGACCACTAGTGTGAAGACCGAGCGAACGGAATAAAAATCCTCCACAAATGGAGTAGAGGATGGAATATGACCATTCCCAAATATATGAGCAGGGTAAGGGGTTGTGATGCCCCCAAGTTTGACACCAGGGTCCATACTAGGACCAAGGATGAGTGATAGGATACCAGGCATGCCGAAGCTAAAAGGACCCGAACTCAAGATAGCATAAATATACTCAAGTAACCATGATCCCAAAGGCCAACTAACGCACAAAGAGCACACTCCTAAGAAAATATATAGCCAAAATATAAGAAAACCAAGGGGAGGATATGTGAGCTCCTGAATGCAGCAGGTATGTCTCGCCTAGGAGAGGCTCGAAACTCTGATACAGTACAAGCAGAGGTATGTAACCAATTATAGTGGCCCCTAGCTTCAACGCATAAAGCGACTGTGCTCTCCAACCTCTACCTGGCCAAGACACCTGCAGAATAGCCTCTGCAAAGTACCCTCTCGATAACCTAGGTAAGGCGACTAAGGTCACCTCAATATAATTAATGCTCAGGTGGACAGTCACAGGCGGGATTGACCATATGGGCAGGGTAGAAAATCCTGAAACTCTTGAAAGAGCCCCTAGATACGAATACAATCCTGGAAATATCTCCAGTGCTACTCAGTTATGACTAGGAGTCATCCCAATCACAACCACTCACACTGCCTCGTGCTTAACTCCCTTGTAAGAGGAGGATCCTGAGAAACACTAATTATGCCAAGGGATTTCACACTCTCACCTGGACAGACACATACATGTTCTTGTTTAGTGGTCTTGGAGAATTTACTCACAATGAAATATTCCAAGACCCTAAGACCTAATATTGTTGGTTCACCCTATTAAAATAAAAGAGTGCAATTCATTTTATTATGCTTTGATTTTAATGGCTGTAATTACTCAAAGGGAAATGGCCATGCAACTAGTGATATGAAGACTCAGCAGTGAAATAAAAGTGCACACCATAACAAACAATACTAAGTTCAATCTTTGTTAAATGAAAAATAGGGTATGCCACTATATGAGATGCATAAATATATATTCCTTTCTAAATGTCAATGCAATCCTTCCTATATGAAAGCCTAAATAAAACTCTCATCCAAGCAATCCAATGCAAGTACCTCCTCAAATCCATATGTAAAACATGAAACTACCTTGTATTTTTCAATATAAAAGAATGAAAAATGCAATAAAACTCATCTAAAAACTCTCAATCTCTGTAGCAAGTATAAAACACAAGCCCAACAAGACACCGAGAAAAAAAAAAGTAATGCACTAATGACAAAACAAAAAGCATAAATGACTAAAAATACTTTCAAAGAAAAATCAATGAAAAGATAATCTCTAGTCACAAAAGAAGCATCCAATAGACAACATCAGACCCAAGGAAGACCCAACCTCACTCACAACCCACCCAAAAACTTCCCACAACATCAAACTTGCCAAAAGGGAGGATGTACGCGACTGTTTAAAGAACATCTGCGTATATACGCAACTTTTGGCCAAAAAGCTTCATGTATACGTGGATTTTGGCCAAAAACCTACATGTATACATGACTTTTGGCCAAAAACCTGCATATGTACGTGACTTTTAGCCAAAACCCTGCATATACAGAGAAGACAGTAGTAAAAAGCAGGCCAAGGGTCAAACCAATCAAGGGGAGTGTCAATGGATGAACATACTATAAAATGCAACATAGAAACAAGGATAAATAAAGAGAAAGTCAAGAATATCAAGCACACTGTGCCCCCCAAACCCCAAAGACAAACAAGGAATGTCCCCAGTGGAGTCACCAATTCTGTTACAGAGAGAAATTCCTATGGCTTGGGATACCACAACAGACAGCTTGACTCCAGAAATCAATCCTCTCCTATATGCAAGAGAAACCAAATGTACAACACTAAAGGATCTCGATTCGTACCTTATTACGGACGGTTGATGTAGATCCCCGCTGAGCTTTCCAACTCCATCTTGAATTGATAAATTGCTTCCTCAACATTCAATAAAAAAGGCAAGCATGCTAAGCATTTGAAATCATCCATGGATCAAATATTCATTCAAATACACATTATTGGATAGGAAAAGACATTTCTATTAATATAAAATAGATATTACAATAGAGACAACCTCTTTCGGCACGTCTGCGAATCGAAGAAATTGAGTCCCCCACTTGGGCCACCACCACTTCAATCCATCTCTCAATAGTAAGCTCACAAGCAAAGGGAAAGATTGGGAAGAACACAAAATTGCTCCAAGGGACAAAGGGATGCAGACTCAAGTATAAGCTCCAGCAACAATGGACTATAGTTTTCTTGCTCTCAATTCCTCATGCCTTCAATTTATCCAAAGGGTTCCTTATATAGCTCTTTAATGGGGTAATGAAAGGTTTAATCCGAGCGATCTCAAGGCATATGGAAGGTCAGGAGACAAGTGAGTCGGATCCACATCAAGGAAAACTCCAAAAGAATTTGGCCTTTTGCACATATCCCGATGTACACAGTTTTAGCGGTCAAACCCACGTATATATGTGAGAAAGGGATTAAAAGTCACGTATGGCAATTATTGCATGTTTTTAGGGATGATCTTGGAAACATCAAAGAAACAAAAATGGTCCATAGGGTCTAAGGAGTCTGCAGAGGGACAGGAAAGGCCATAAAAATGTGATTCACCATGTGTGGTAAAATCAGCTATAACAATGATGATGATGATGATGATAATGACGATGACGACGATGATGAAAAATGATGGTGATGATGATGATGATGATAGGTTTAGTTGAAACTTTGATTTTATTTTATTTTCAAGCATTTGCAAAGGAATGGTGATGATGAACAATGATGATGAGGAAGAGGAGGATGATGACAATGATTATGATGAGGATGATGACTATGATGAGGATGAGGATGAGGATGATGATCATGATGACTATGGCTATGATGATGATTATGATGATGATGACGATGATAGTAATGATATTTCACCCGCTTACTATAAATATTAATTACTAAATCTTGAAAACCGTCGAAATATTTAATACACATATAAACACTCATTACACTGATGGCCACACACTTGTTTGAATATTTCTGGTACCAAATGATCTGTTCTATTATATGCACCATACATTTGCAGACATCGATGAACAACCGTCCACCCCTCATATCTCTCCCTTCCCCCCCTCATATATCTCCCATAACCATCCTTCCCTTCCCCTTATATTACTCTACCCTTCATCCCCCCCATATATGTCCCCTACCCATCCCTCCCTCCCATGATTCCCTCTACACCTTCCTCTCCCTCCTTTGACTCCCCCCCCATCTTTACCAATGTAATGTTGGGCCATGAGCCACCCCATAGACCATCTGGATGGAATATTTGGAGTCTAAATGGTATTATAATGGGATAAGGATGCCATTACTCTTTTTTACTATCGTACCCAATTAGTTAAGCAAAAACGCATATGCGTTATAACGCATATGCATTTTTTTAAATTAAAAAAATCGACGAGAATAAGGTTTGGCATTGTGTTCGGAAATAGCTTTGGACTGCCGAACCTATTGGCCAAGACAAATAAACCAGGGCTATTGCTTGGCTTTTAGAACTCTATCAATAATGCATATGCGTTTTTTTAAATTAAAAAAATCGACGAGAATAAGGTTTGGCATTATGTTCGGAAATAGCTTTGGACTGCCGAACCTATTGGCCAAGACAAATAAACCAGGGCTATTGCTTGGCTTTTAGAACTCTATCAATATGCTTAGCTTCAATGGCGTGTTTTTCTATGACAGACAATATTTTTTTATGAAAATTTAGAATATTGTAGAGTACGATCTTACAATTCTAAATATGTAATTTTTTCCTTCAAAACTATGTTTTATTTATTTATTATTATTTTTCTAAATGACACACGTCATTTTTTGAAAATAGATACATCGATTGTTTTTTATATAACTTTTGATTTCCATCACCATTTCCCAAGAAAACTATATGGTGCACTAGACTAGAGCAAGCTCTACGATCTTATATATAGAAATCAAGGATTTCATTAATTTTTTCCCCTAAAGTGTTGCACTTGCACATAACATTTTCATTTCAATCTTTTGTGACTTCAATAATTAATAATAAAAAATAATTCATGAAAAATTTATCCCAAATTGACATCATTTACTTCATATATTGCTGCACCCGCACAAACATATATGTTAAGATGTGTTGAAAATTTGAAAACCCAATTTCACGGAAACTAATTTTATAATCATTTACACATATTTTTTCTGCATAAATGCTATATATTATGAAAGTTGATTCAATTACCTATGTTTTGTCTTTTTACTTCATCTTCAAATAAGTTAGGGAAGTACCTCTAATTGTCACCTAAAGTCAGAGTTTCCAGGTTTTTCCAGTATTATGTGGCATGTAAAGTGTCTTTAAAGGAGTCCATGATTGTGCATCAGCTCCTAGCTAATTTAAGTTTCTTTTTAGTTAGTAATATGGTAATCACATTAAAATAATTATATGGTTATGCATGATCTTATGCTTTGCTAAACTAGCCTACATGCTAAATGGACTAACAGATGGGCAAATAAATATAGTACTAATGTAACACTGATGTCCTTGACATTCAAAGAGAAAAGGTTTGTTCTGAAGCATTAATTCTTAGTTAAAAATATGGTAATCACATCAAAATAATTATATGGTTATGCTTGATTTTGTGCTTTGCTAAACTAGCCTTTATGCTAAATGGACTAACAAATGGGCAAATAAATATGGTACTAATGTAACAGTGATGTCTTTGACATTGAAAGAGAAAATGTTTGTTATGAAGCATTAATTCTTGATTGAATGATTAATTAAATAGATTATTTGATATGAGGGAATGTGAAGGTTTTATAGGAATTACCCACCATTTATCATCTAAAACCTAGACTGGCAAGAAAGTTATATGTTATATAGTGCTCCCCTAAATGTATGATGGAGACTATTAATATTTTGTTGAATAAGTTAGATTCATATCAATGATGCTCCAACAGAAATAAATTATGAATAAATGATGGTTCAAAATTATTTAAAAATATATATATATTTTAAATAGATATTCCTTCTTTACTCTCATGTATACTCCATATAGACCTGCATAAGCTATGCATTAAAGGTTATAAGCTGGTTAAAGGTTATAATGATGGTTCAAAATTATTTAAAAATATATATATATATTTTTTAAATAGATATTCCATCTTTTATTTTCTTTTTTCAGAAGAAAAAATACCAGTCTTTGTTATTCTATTGAATCAAAAGACATCTTATACATACATCATGAGAACTATGACATGTCAGTCCATCATCACCCGGTCATATAGTAAGACATATACATCATGACAACCAGAAAAATGGAAAGTAAAAACATCACAAAGTCTGATCTTATACAGACTTTCTCATCATTCCTGAAAAATTCAGGTCAGAAATTTCCGGGCAGATCTGGTGTCCTTTCAAACATACATTCCGAGGAATAGTTATAACTAGCTGAAAGTCTCCTAAAAACAGACAGTAAGTACATACATACAACACATAAACCAAAATGCTCTAAATAGGATAACAGCCATCAAAATAGAGTGAAATGTCCCTCATCAATGTCCAAACCATCCAAAGTTTCAGTGAACTGTCCAATACCCATATCCAAATTTAGTGCCCTTTTATTCCATCTTTTATTCTCATGCATACTCCATATAAACATACATAAGCTATGCATTAAAGGCTATAAGCTAGGTGTGCCTGTCATTGTCATTATCAATACAGTGTAAGCTATATTAGCTACACATTTAAACTAATATCATTTTAAAATTTGATTGTATTTTATAATAGAATTAAATTGCATTTTGTCAATAAAGAAAATGCTCTTTATGTGTGAAGAGGGAGCAAACGGATGCGCAGTGAATGAGAATCCAAATGAAAGACAAACCGAGGAGGGAAAGTGATCGAGAAAGCGATGAGAATATAATTGTAGGAGAAACCGACAAAGGAGAGCTGACGAGAATCCAGCTGAAGGAGAAATCGGTAAGAGAAGGAAACGCAATCCAAACAGGAAAGAAAAAGATAAAACTGGAATTGTCAGGAAATCGACAAAGTTGAAAAAAAAAAAAAACCAGAGAAGAAAGATTTTCAGACTTAAACATAATCTGACAAAATAAAAGACATTTGAAACAGAAGAAGCATGTAAATTAAAATTTGTCAAACATTTGTTGGTTGATGTCGTTTCGACACACATAATTTAGGGTTCAAATTGTGGATCAACCAAAGTGTTGATGGTAACGAGTATTGTATTGCATTGTATTAATATATATAGTTGTAAACAAGTATGTTAAAAAATGAACGCTGGGTAACAAAATTCTTAAGTTTTCAATGTATTAATATTTCTGTAGTTTTTAATGTAATAAATTTATGTATAGTTTGTTTATTGAATGTAATTTGAATAGTTTGAAGGAATGATTGTTATTTTTTTTAATCTGTAACATCTTATATAAGATTAACTCTCTATATAATGATGGAATAAATTATGTAATTTAGTTATACATTGATTCTTCCTACACATATTTATTTGTGAAAAAAACATCATTAAAGAGATTCCAAGTAATGGTAGCTTTGAAATGGAAATGTTAAAGATCAAACACAAGAAGCAAAGATCGTGAAACACACAATAAGCCGCTAACCAAAATAAGGTGACTAAATCAACCAACTCACTGAGTGATTAATTAATATTGCATTTGACAAATTAAATTACATTTCCTACCGAAAAACATTGTCTTTATCTTTTGTTAAAACTGGGTATATATTGCCATTCAGTATCCCATGATTCTGAAGCCGTCCCGTCCTTTGTATTCGTTAATGTCTTACTCTACAGAAATGTTGTAGAGTAATTACAGAGCACCTGAGATGGCTATTTTGCTGTTTTTCAATAAACCCAAATAAGACAATATTCCACTAGTCATGGTCAGCGTGTTTATCTGGCATCCCAAATGTTAGATAATGTCATTGCTTCAAGGCTGACTCGGACAGAGCGTCGGTTTCATTTTAAAATTTTGTATCGAACCGGAGTAATCTTCCCGTTCTGTTTTGTTTGATTTGAGTCGACATTTAAATTTTAAATTTCAAGGCTGACTATGATAGCACATTAATGTCCGTTTTAATTTATGATTGTTTTATTTTTTTTAACATTAAATTTTAAAATTTTGTTTATTTGATTTTTAAATTTCAAGGGTGACGATGATAGCGCATTAATTTCAGTTTTAATTTTTGTTTTGTTTGGTTTTATATTTTAAATTTCTAAGTTGACTACGATAGCAAATTAATTTAAATTTTAAATTTTGTTGGATTGATTTTAAATTTTAAATTTCAACATTTTAAATATTTATTTATTTTGGTTTTTACAGTTTCGTTTGTTTGATTAAAAATTTTCAATTTTCAATTTCAATCCTTTTTTAATATTTATTTAGTTCCTTGTTTTTAAATTTTAAATTTCAAAATTTTTAATATTTATTTAATTGAGTGTTTTTGGTATATTTACTATTTATTTAAATTTTAATTTAATTTAATATAGGTTTTTTTATTGTTACAATTTGATTTGAATTTTAATTTAAAGGTTTTTGTACTTTAGTATTGTTTAAATTATTGTAATTAGAATTATATTTAATTATATATCAAATTAAAGTTAATTACTATTTAAAAAAACATATAATTTTATTATCAATAGTTTTAACCATGATTACAAAGCATGTTAACTTTCTTCCACATAGTATCAACCTCTTGCCCCTAGAGTATAATCTCAAATTGTTTTTAATTTATTAAGAATTCATCTTCCTTAGTTATTACACCAAGGCTAAGAGGCATCCCGGAATAGTGAAGAGTTTACCTATTACCAACTACTAGTGAAGTGGAGTGTGTACCTCCTTACAAACTACTAATACTATATTTCAAGTAGATAGGTTTTGTCTGCATAAGATAAATGTCATTGCATCTCAAAGACTTGAAATTTTATCAACAAAGACAAGGCCAATAATCCAAAATATTCTAGATATGTTTTTACTTTAATTTTATTTATTTATTTTTATTGAATTACACTTTATTATTAAAAACATAAAATAAGAAAATTAAACTTTCCAAAAACTTAAATAGCGAACAACGTATGTTTTTGGTTTATTAACTTTCAAAATTCCTTAACACTATTAATTGAATTTCTTAGATGTAGGAGGGTAACTTTTTTCAGTCATAATTTTTTTGTCGATGTGCTGGATATCCTTGATTTCTTGGTGGCTTCAATAAAGTTGTGTTGCCAACCTCCCTTTTCTAAAATAGATAGTGTTTGATGTCATTGTAGATTGCGCACTCTGAAAAGAGGTGGTGTTAGCCCACTAACTTGCATGAGTGGCATATCTTCGCTCCATTCCTCACGGTGCACTTTCCATTTACGGGCTTTACATAATTTATATGATTGCATGTTTATAGCTTAATTTAAATTTAAAGTTAATATTATATATATATTATTATATATATATATATATATATTTTATAGCTTAATTTAAATTTAAAGTTAATATTATATATATAGACTATGAGATTTGAAATGGGAGAAGCTAGTATTATTTTCAAATAATATCATTTCTCAAACATTACATTTTTTTATTGGTTAGCTCTTGAGGTACATAAAATTTGGAAGTATTTTCATTTCTCAAACATTATATTCTTTACTTGTTAGTTCTTAAGGTACATAAAATTTGTAAGTTTTAAAATATCGAATTATGGCATTTATAATTTTTAAGTTTTAAAATATTGAATTATGGCATTTAAGTAGGTGACACAACCATTTGTATTTTTGAGATGCTTGTGATCTATAAGAAAAGTGGTTAGTGGTATTGTGTGGGAAGTTAAATTTTTTTAACTTTTAACTTTCATAATGGCATATAAATATGTCTATGGTGAATAAAAAAAGTGATATTGCATAATTATTAAGTTTTCATTGTTATTTTTATGTGTTATTGTTATGTATTTTTTAATTTCTAACATGTTATTAGAGTTATTAGAGAGGGAAAGAAGAATAATGGAATTTTCTTTTATTAAAACAACTATGAGATTAAATGATTTGTAAGACTCTATTGTTATAACTTAAGAAAACTAGTCACTCTATAATGTAAAGATAGATTAATAAAATAAATAAGAGACATAATAATACATGATTCAGGATTGAAATATGAGTCCTCCTAAGATGTGTTAACCTGAATTCCTTCAATTATTTAGTCTAGTTGTTTTCATGTAGGAGGATGGTCATTTTCATTCAGTTGGGTTTTAGCATTTTGCCGTTTTGATGCATGAGTTTTATCGTATTCCTTTCCGCTTTGTCTAAGTTCTTGCAATGGAATTATGTAAGCTAATCTCCCTCTTCTAACTTATAGTTTGTATTTGCTTTTTTCTTGCAAGTATGTTTATATTATGGAACTACTTCATGTTGTTTTTAGCACATCATGTCCATTTATCCATGTTTGTCCATCAATACATTACCACATTTAGTACACATATCTTTGAGAACACTACTTGATGAATATCTTGGCATAAACTTGAATTTTGTTCATACATTTTTTCATTTTTTGTTTATGAATTTATTTTTAATGTATTAATCAATATAAAACAATGTCATCAAAGCCTAATTGGGGAACTAGTGTATCTATTCAAAGTGCACATATACAATTAGTTCTTTATTATATATACCCTACCACTATGAATATTGCTCCTAATGAAATCAATTATTTTGTGCAGACTAGCAATTGTGATAATACATTCGATTAGAACCATTCGAGTCTTCATGAGAGTGGTTACTTAGGAAATGTAATTTCCCTTGTATGCAATGAAAATGCATAAAGAGAACAAGGGTTGTTGAGTCAACATCTAGGAAACATTTCCTAGAGCATGGGAACTTAGAAGGTGGAAAAGAATATCACCCCTTGGTAAGATAATGAAAACTTGTTTTTTGACATTTTTCAATAGTTTTAATATTTTTGTATTTTGATACTAATCAATTTTTTGGTAATTATTATAGAGACAAGACAAGTTCTAATGATTGGAACTCCACATGCTACAATTCATAGTTTTTATGGGGTGAAGAAATTAAAGTTGATTCTATGGAAAATGACCTTAATATTGTTGTGAATGAATAAATAAATAGGTTGGTCCATGACACGTTTGTTGAAATGAATAAGAATGAACTTGCAAATCAGATCTATGAATAAATTCATGATGCAATTTTTAGTGATTAGGCACAAAAATATTTATACAAAGACTCAAAGACATGTACTCTTATCCTTTCTCTTTTAATGTCATTCAACATTTAGGTAATGAATGATATTTCAAATAGAGATATGTCGAAGGTGTTAAAGTTTGCAATATTTTTCTGTATACAATTATAATTTTTTTATGATTTTTTTTGTGATTGTAACATACAAGACCTTAAATTTGATTTTCCAGTATATTAATTAAATTGTTCTTGTATATTATTAGGTTATTTTCTTCTACCAATGCAAATACTTCACCTCACACATATAGATAAATGTGCGTCGGTATAAAAGATATATGAATTGAGTACTTGAACAATTGATGCATATCCTAATGAACATATTATATATTATGGCTAACATGCATAAATAATTTAATACCCCAATGTGGAATTAGTAGATATATTACTGACTAGGTAAACATAAGGCTTTTTGTAAAGTTATTCATCATATCCCCATAAGTCATGATTTCCAGTGATTTTTTAGGTGCAAAAACATAGCATAGCTTATGGAATTGTTGATAATATAATTGTCATTTATGTCAAAGGAGTTCACAGATGACAAAGGAATAACAAATAGACATGTAGCAGGATGAAATTAGTAAAAGACAAAGGATCCATTACATGGATTATCATTGATGTCAAAGGAGTTCAACAATTAGAAGGGAAAATTAGTAATAGGGTCGATGACAGGAGAAAGATCTGCAAAACAAGAAGTGGAAGATCCATAGATCAGAATTGAACACCCATAGATCAGACAGAAGATGGATTTCACAATCCACGACTGAAGATGGATTTTGCAAGTTGGAGTTATACCCGAGATAACCCATCATTGCCAAAATTAAATCATCCTCACGATTGGATATCGTGTGGTGGAGATCAAAGAGTGCTAAAGATCTGTGGTCATAATGAATTTTGCCGATTAAATAACGAGGAGGATAAAAAGGTGAATCAGATGTGAAATTCAGAAGAAATCTCCACAAAAGAGATTAAGATCAACAAACGAGGTTGATCGTTGAATGAGATCAACAACTTCTAGTTATTTCGTAGAGAGAACTAGCACAAATTAATAAAATCCAGATGTGCACAAAATTTTAATAAAATACTCCTTATGATATCTGGGGTCCATCGTTGACCTAGATTTGATGGTCCTCATGGATTTCGCAGATTCAACTAGTAGGTGAGTTAAATGTTGAGATTGGTGCAAAATTTTCATTCAAACAAGTTTTTTCTATTTAGAGTTCATCGTTGATTGAAGATGATGGAGATCAAAGAAGGTTGAAGATCAATGACCAAGGTAAATTTCGTTGATTTAATAGCGAGTTAGATCAAATGGATAATGAGTTGCGAAATCTGAAACCAATCGCTGGGAATAGGATCAAGATCAGTGGATATCGTTGATCATTGAAAGAGATCAATTACCATCAACGATTTTGCTAGGAGAAGTTGCACAGTCTAAGAATGTTTTGATGTGCATGAAATTTCTATGAAATTTGCTTCATGTTATTTGAAGTCCACCATTGGTTGATGGGGATCCTGATCCAATGGCGGTAAAGACATTTCGCTGAGTAAGGTGACAGGAGGTTAACAAATTCTTATGGGCTCGAAATTTCCATCAAATACAATTTAATACATTTGGAGTTTGTCAAAACCCCAAATTTTCACAAAAATTTAAAATTTTGAGATAACAACAAATGCTTCTATAAGATAACTGTATAACAATTGACCCACATTTCGCTTCTGTAAGATAACTTACAGCTTGTTAATATTTGGACAGTATAAGTTTGATTGTGCAAACTACAAACCATTAGGCCTTCCTACATAATATCATTGTTTGCCTACACTTTAATTTCATGTCGAACCATGAGGTTCTAATAAATTTTGGAGTCAATAGATTCATTCCTATTGAATTTATTAATTTTCTATTATACTTCTCTTGAACTACATTACTGTCTACAAACATTTTTATCTAAGATTGATGTTCTCGAAATAGGTCGACTTTCTAATTATCTTGTTTAGTTCTATAACTACTTTACTACCCAATTACCCTGGTGAATCTTTAGTAATTTCCAAGTTGAGTCATAACCACAATCCATCAAAGTATTGTCGCTTTGAACTATGTAACAGAGTTTCATAATAGTGTTCTTACAATACGTTTTGTTCACTTCATAGTTCTGCTATCAATGAGTTATTAGTTCTTATGTGACTGATAAACATGAATACTCTATTTGTTAATATACATTCAGTCTATATCTAGCTCAAGGTTATACACATGTTTAGATTAGAGTTTATGATTTTCCAACTTATTACAATATGCCATTTATAAAAATTATAACTTGTGAAGTATTTGTATAAGAGATTTACCATGTATAAACTATAGTCTTTTACAAAGGAAAACTATAGTTGTTCATTGATTAACATGATCTCTCCCATAAAATATTTGATCTCTTATCTATAGTAAATATATGGAACATTGAGCTCTATCTATAAATAACACATAAAATATTTTATTTCTATTTATAATAAAAACAACGTTTGGAGAAAAGAAATGCAACTATCCAGATCACATTTGTGATGTTATAATATATACGTTGTAAGGTTAAAAGGTGAAATGAGTATTATGCATGCATGACTTTTGGGCTTAAACTAAGGTTTAAAAGTGACATTCTATGATAGGTCATCGTAACCATAACGTTGATATTCCTTCACTACACTAGCATATGATAAATTGCATGTTAATATCAATTTGCATGGAAAATTATTGGGTTGATGATATGGTTTACTCCTTGTTCCAATGATTAAATAATTGGATTTTGTATTATGCAGGAACTATAGGGAACGACCCACTGCATGGTTGATTTTATGAGACCACGTGGTCGTCTCTTGACCAAGCGTGGAGAATATAAAACATCACCGTAACCCTAAGTCTTATCATTTCCTTCCCGCAGTTTGTGCTAGCCCTTGAGGCTACTCTGCTTGGCTTTCATGGCGGTCGCCGGTCCTCCTCAGCTCCAGTTGTCTTGAGTCTTGGTTCAGTGTTGTTTTGTCTCCAGTGTGTGGTTCAAAAGCCATTCTTAGTGGTTGGGGTTCTCGCTCTGTAAACCTGTGGAGATTTTTGTTACCCTTGCCTCACTGTCTGTGAAATCTCCCTATTGCTATCTTTGTGGCTTAATGTCTACTTCAGTTACCTTTTGCTATTCTCGTGGCTCACTGTTGCGTGAGGGTTACACTTGCAGGCTATTTGAATTTTTAAAATGAAAATCCTATAGGTGACAGTGCTTTGATGAGGTTGTTCGTCGTTTTCCATTGACAGGTGAATAATAAACTTAGAGTTCATTTTCTTCGCTGCAAGTGATTTGCTGTTACTATGGTTTATATACCTGTTTATTAACTGACAGTGTTCTTTTACATTGCTTGCAGGTGCTCACCACTGTATACTTTCATGGTGAAGAGAATAAATAGTCCACCAATGAATGCCATGGCTTGTGGTTTGATTCGGGTAAGCCCCATGGTCCATGTGTTGGGTTTTCACCCTACTTGTATCAGTGTGATCAATGGAATCACCCAGGGTTTTAGGAAACCCTCCCTCGACTCACCACTAGTTATGTTGTTTTTTTTTTTATAGGTTGTTGTTGTAATACCTAGAATCAAACCCTCGCTAGTCGATGGGTAGACTCAGTTTAACTGAACACTGTAATTATTTTGATGTTAGCTTTACGGCATGTTTAAAATATTAGTTTCTGTAAAGACAGTCTGTCCTCAAGTTTGGTTTAGTTTATCAGATGTTTAATGTTATACTCTATATAAATTCAGGGTTTTTACCCTTCTTGATTGTAAGTCAAATTTTTGTACTCTGTTTAAATACTCTGTAAGGGTTTATAATTAAAGCTTTAAGACTGATACTTATGGTCGTAACTTAATTCCTAATTGTTTTTATTTAGAGTTATGATTTAGGGTTTATCCTATGGAAACCCTTGTTTTGAAATGGATTATTCCAGTTTATAATAATTTTATTTGTCCTTAAAGGACTGTGAGTAAATTATATTAACCTGGTTATTTCATGGTTACATAATTAAATGAATTTCATTTATTACTTCAATGTTTTGCTAATTGTAAATGTAATACTCATAAGGGTTTTTAACCCTGTCTTTCACTTTCACAGGTACACCCTGTCAGTAAAATAAAAAGACACAATTTCTTTTATAAGTATTAAATTTGTAAATATTGTTTAGTATTATATTTCATTTCTGTGTAATAATTTTAGCCGGTTCTTTTAATGGTTTAAAAGATCTGCTCTTATGATTTATCCTAGGTTAGAATTTTTAGAAATGATCTTTGTTCTTCTTTTAATAATTTCTACAGTTTATAAAAGAATTTATTTGGAATTGGAAACAGTGATGTTTACACTAATAATAATATTATTTGTGTTAATAATAATATTGTTTGTAAATACTGTAATTCTTGTAAGTTTATTTTTACATATGTACATTATTATTAAAGACTGAGAACAGTCTATAATAGTTTAGTTTATTTGATCAGATTATTTTGTAAGCTTGGTGAAAGAATAAAAACTTTCATACCTATCAATACTCCTTACATCTAATTTATCTATGTAAGGACAGTTCCTTATTAATTAATACCTTATGCATAGGTTACTATTGTTTTTAGTTATTAATACTAAGAAAAGAATTTTGTAAGAGTTATCCAGTTCTTAATTAGAGTTCATATTATTGTGGGTAAAATAATTATTAATATTAGGAAAGGAAGTAAACTAACAAAATTATATTTACATCTTTACTTAACATAATAATAAGCATTCAATTGATATTTCTATTTCTTTTGTTTCAATGTAGATGTATAGTTTTTACAAGAAGATACTGTGTAAAAGAATGAATTACATACTTGAATCTACTGCTATTAGTAAAATAATATGATTATGTTCTTTTTCTGGTATTCTAAATACACAGTCTAGTTCTAACAACAACTCTATGAAACATATTAATATTCTTTCTGGAAAAACAACTATCTACTGAAAGAAAACATTTCACTACTCTGAAAAACATAAGTACTCTATTGATTTCATATTCCTATCACACTTCATTCATTTTAAACACACTACCTTTGCTAAAGTACGATCTGGATTACTCTAGATGGGGAAAAACATAGGTAGGATTATTTTTCATCAAAAAACAGATTCAACACCTAAAACAACTAAGATATTTCAAGCTTAACAGTTCACTACATAACATATAAATCATTTATTATTTGTTCATACACAGATATAAACTTTAACACAGAAATTAAAAGATAGTAGAACCTGTTTTTAAAGATGGATGACAACAGGATTGGGAGGTTGTTCCTCCCTACCAAATCCTGGAGAGCGCTCAAACAACGACTTCTCAGGACCCCCGAGCCTATTCCTGGTCTCCTTGGCTAGGAATAGGTGGAGCAACCAACAAACTACTAGTCCAAATACTCAATACCATCTCTTCACACTGCAGCAAGATCTTTTAGCTGGAAAGCTATACTAGATCACTTTCCTGTAGTTTACCCCTCAAACACCTTCCTCAAAAATTCCCTTCCCACTGAATTCCTTGAAGTGCATTCACCTAAATGATTCTTCTCCTAGAATGAGCAGCCTTAGCTCTCTTCAATGGGTACTTTTAATAATATTTTCTAGGTCTTTTTATGTTAGTTGTCATTAATTGAGCCACTTTCTCTGGTCCCACTTTCCTGGGGGATCATGACCCCAAATGTAGGGAGGTTACCACCCGCAACATTGGAAGTGTTTGAGGATGTTTCCACTTGTCTATTTGCTCTCCATCTAGTCTCCTCCACCAACTTGACCAATAACACTCTTTTTAATAGCTCTCCTAAGCTGTTGTCTCCACTTTTATTTATTTAAAATTAAAATATTCAAAATTACATTCCACATCCTTGACTCTGCTGAGTCATTAGTTACAACTTTAACATAAAATTTAACATAATGTCTTGGAATAAAATCAAAATAAGATAATATTATTTTGCAAAATTGGGGCATGTGACATTCACACCCCCTTAAAATATAACATCATCCTCGATGTTATTTATTCTTCATCCTCTGAAGTCCCCTGGAGCAGAATTGGATATGCATCTCGCATTTTACTTCCCAATTCCCAGGTGGCTTCCTCTGGACTAAGGTGCTTCCATTGCACCTTCACCTATTGAATGGTGCGGTTTCGAAGTGCAATTTCCCTCCTCCCAAGGATACAGTCTGGTTCCACCAGAAATTCTCCTTCTGGTTCCACCTGTGCAACATTCCAGTTAACAACATGAGTAGCATCATGAACATATTTCTTTAAAACGAAAATGTGAAAAACATTATGTACTCTTAAGTTAGGTGGTAATGCTAATTGATAAGCTACTTGTCCAATCCTAGACAAAATTTCAAATGGGCCACAGTAACAAGGTGCCAGTTTTGCACAACTCCCCAATCTCAGAGAGCTCTTTTTGGGCCTTACGTTGATGAACACATGTTCACCTACCTGAAACTACTTTGGAGTTGTTTTTAAGTTTTCTTGACTTTTCTGCCGATCCCATGCCACTTTTAGATTTCCCTGCACTTGTTTCACAATTTCTTCCATTTCTTTCAACAATTCTGGACCTAATACCAATCTATCTACTGGATTACTCGAAGAGATAAGAGTATTACATTTTTGTCCATATAAAATTTCAAACGGACTAAATCTGGTTGATGTCTGATAATTATTATTATAAGCAAATTCTACCAGATGTAAATAGTCCTCCCATTTACCTGGCTGGTCTTTCACATACATTCTTAATAAATCTTCCAGTACCTGGTTTACCCTTTCATTTTGTCGTCTATTTGAGGATGGAAAGAAGTACTGAAATTTAATGTGGTGTTTAACCCTTTAAACAAAGACTTCCAAAAGTTTCCTGTAAACTTAGGATTTGTGTCTGAGATTATGACTTTTGGTACTCTATGTAATCGAAAAATCTATTTTAGAAAAATATTAGCTATGTTTGTAGCCTTATAAGTAGTTTTTAACAGGTATAAAGTGAGTTTCTTTGCTTAGCTTATCAACTACTACCATGATAGAATCATTCTAATTTTCATTTTTACGCAATCCAATAATAAAATATAAACCAATTACCTCCCATTTCCAGCTAGGGATGGGTAAAGGCTGTAGCAAACCGGCTGGGTGTTGGTGTTCTATTTTTACCTGTTGACATTCTAAACACCTTGCAATATATTCAGCTACCTCAATTTTCATATTTGGCCAGAAATACTCTTTTCTTAACATGGTTATAGTCTTTTGATAACCGGGATGACCTGAATATGGCGTTTTATGAATTTCATCCAGAATTAACACTTGACTTTAGGTACGTTAGGTACATACAGTTTATCTTTATACAGTAAAAATTCTTTTTCATTTAAACTGTAACCTTTTATTAAGTTTTCTATTGGATTTTATTTAGCTTTAGCTTGCAAATTCTAGTAAATTTCATCTTATTTTATTCCTTATTTAAGCTGTTCATCTAAGTTTGAAACATAAGTGCTGATTGCTGTTGCAAAATTCAGCCTTGCGTTCCTACTTAATGCATCAACAACTTTATTTTCTTTTCCTTTTATATGCTAGATTTCGAAATCATACTCGCTTAAGAAAGCTAACCACCTATCTTGTCTGGCATTTAAATTAGGATGATCTAAAAGATACTTCAATCCTTTATTATCAGTCATTAAAACAATTTTTCTACCAATTAGGTGATGTCGCCACATCTTTAGGGCATGTATTACAGCTACTAATTCCAGATCATATGTTGCATAATTGTTTTCATGAAATTTTAGCTTTCTAGACTCATAGGAAATAACCTGCCCTTCTTGGGTTAGAACACCACCTAATCCATCATTACAGGCATCCGTGCACACTACAAATTCTTTATTAGGATCTGCTATTCTTAAAACAGGTGCGCTAGTTAATAAGGCTTTTAATTTTTTAAAGCTTTCTTCACATTTATGATTCCAGTCGAACTTCTTTCCTTTCTTCTGCAAGGAAATTATTGGATTTGCTATCCTTGAAAAGCCTTCAATGAACCTCCGGTAGTAATCGGTAATGCCCATGAAATATCTAACATCCGTCACGTCCTTAGGAACTGGCCAATCTTCGATTTCCCGTATCTTTTTAGGATCTATGGAAATTCCTTCCTTGGTCACTACGTGACCTAAATACTGAATCTTATCCTTGAAGAAATCATAGTTACTAAACTTTGCAAAGAGTTGGTGTTCTCGCAACTCTTGCAAAACAATTTTTAGATGTTCTTTATGTTCTTCTTCATTTTTTGAATAGATTAGAATGTCGTCAATAAACACTACCACAAACTTATCTAAATACTTATGCATTATGTTGTTCATTAAACACATGAAGATAGCTGGGGCATTAGTAAGCCAGAATGGCATTACGACAAATTCGTAATGACCATATCTTGTTCTAAAGGTTGTCTTAAAGATGTCTTCATATTTAATCCTCACTTGATGATATCCAAACCTTAAATCTATTTTTGAAAACACCGTGGCTCCACGTAGTTTATCAAACAAATCATCTATGCGTGGCAACGGATATCGATTTTTGATGGTCATCTTGTTTAACAGACAGTAATCTATGCAAAGTCGCACTGTTGCGTCCTTCTTCTTGATGAAGATGATAGGTGACCCTAGGGAGACAAACTTGGTAGAATATAATTTTTATCAATTAACTCTTTTAATTGCAATTTTAATTCATTAAGTTCCAATATGTTCATTCGATAAGGGGCCTTTGAGCTAGGTACTGCACCCAGTACCAGCTCAATGGTGAAATCCAATCCCCTTTTCGGAGGTAATCCCAGAATTTCTTCTGGAAATACATCGACATATTCTTTTAAGACTGGGATGTCTTCCACTTTTAACTTATCTATTTTAATTTTACTTTCCTCATCAGTAATTGTTACTGTGTAATCTTTACATCCCTTTCTAACAGCTCTTTTAAGTTCTAAAGTAGAAATCTGCCTTACAGTAGTTTTTCTAGGAATTCCTTTAATACTTACTGGTTTTTCATCACTATTTAAGCATGTGAAAGTTTTATCATAACAGTTTAGAATTACTCTATGTTGTTCTAACCAGTCCATACCAATCAGCAAATCATAAGAACCAAGTGGAAAAACATTAAGTTTAACAACAATTTCAAATTTATCCATAACTAATGCACATTCTTTCACAAAACAGTTACTTTTATTTTAGCACCAGTGGCTAACTGAACTAACCATGAATTCTCAAACTTATCAACAGATAACTTACATTTTTCTACTATCTGAGGTGCAATATAACTAAGACTAGCTTGTGGATCAATCAAAATAGTTAGAGGGGTCTGATTTATCATACCTTCTACTTCCACCATGGAATTCTGATATTCAGCTTGTCAGTTCTCCAAGGCTACGTTGATTCTAGGCATGCTCCTTGCTATTTTCCCAATGGTCATCTCCTCCTGTATAGTATGAATATTGCTAACAGTCTTCTTCCAGTTTGGATAGACTGAAGCATAGTGTGGGACATTACACTTCCAGCACTTGACAAGCTCTTTACGCTCAAAGTTATTGGTAAAGTTTCCATGATTATTTGCAGTTTCCTTACCTTTAGAATTATTCTGATTGTCGGGTGTACTGTTCCTATTTCCTTGGAAATTCTTGTTATTAGAATAGTTTTTGGCCTTATTGTTCTTAAAAAAAAATTTAGGCACAAAATCCTTCTTCTTTTGTTCAAACTTATTATTATTTTTCTTAGCCTTGCAGTTGGCCAAGCTTTCTTTCTTTCGATTCTGCTCAAAACAAAAGTTATCCTTCCTCATTGCTTCCTCCAAGGTCTTTGGGTTATCATATTCAATTCTATCTTTAATATGATAAGGTAGACGGCTAAGGAATCGCTATACCTTTGGTTTCTCATCTACAAGGTAGGGTACATACCTAAGTAGACTTAAGAACTTGTTATTTAGATCCTTCAATGTCATTGAACCTAAATTTAGTTCATAAAACTCTTTGGCTCTCTCCTCATAATACTGCTCAGACAAGAATTTATTTTTGAGATACCTTGTTGGGGCGTGTACCCTAAATATTACTAGTTGTGGTAACTTCCCGGCTATTGGTAAGCGGAGTTATGGGTCAAGATAGTCTTAGGGGTATCAGGGTAAGTCAAAACCCTCTTTTTTGTAATAAACCCGTGGTTTAAATCCAGGGTTTAGGGTTTTTGGGTGCCCATGGTTTAAGACCATGGTTTTGTAAAAATGCGCAGTATAAATAAGTGCTTATGTAAAGAAGATAGGTTAGGTTTTATGATGTAAGGAAGATTAAGGAAAGGTTAAGATTGATTATGTAAAGAAGGTTAAGTGCCAGCTGTGTGCGTGGACGACCTCTGCAGCTGTGTGCGCAGAGGGTTTTTGTAAGAAGGATTAAGGAAAGATCTGTAGCTGTGTGCCCAGAGGCCTGCTACTGTGTGCGTGGCTTTAAGGACTGAAGAAATCTGCAGCTGAGTGCGCAGATCAAACTGCAGTTTTGTAGCAAGTTGAATAAAACGCAGTTTGGTGGACGTAGCCCCTACACTGGGGGTGAACCACGTTATATTCGGTGTTGTGGTTTCTTGTGTTGTCTTATGTTTTTGTTATCTTTTATGCATTAATAAGAATATATTTGATAATATAGATCACTGCTAAATAATAAGCTTCGCTGTGAATTCCCTGTAGTGGGTTAAGCAAGTCACGATTATCTATCTATCTGCGAACTTACATGAGAATAAATGGTAAAACTTTGTGCTTACTGGTAGATAAGGTTATTCAAGGCTAAGGTACATTAATTCCCCTCTTTTCTTGCATAAACCTGATTCTGCGGCACCCCATAGCTGTTTCGGGTGAGACTGCAACCTGCGCGCAGGTTGTTGCCGAAAGGGCCAACACTGTGGGTATTTTGTTGGTGCGACACGAAAAGATTAAACCCGGGTCTGCCCTATTGCCCAACATACCTCTTAAAGGTACTCGAGTTAACTTCTTTCTCTTTTATACCCTTAACTCTCTTCAAGTCCTGCTACCAAATGTAAACCTTTCATGAGAGGTTATATATAGCCATCCTAGCCTTTAACTGGTTAGAATAATTATATATTTGGAAGTACTTCTTCATCCCAGATAACTAGGATTCAACTTCCTCCCCCTTCTCAGTCTCTCCATTAAAAGTTGGTGGTTTTATCTTTTTGAATTCCCCGGAAATTTCCTCATAAGTTTTGTATTTCCTCTTTTTAGTGTACAGATTATCATCACTACTGTCACTAGTAGTACGGTAATTTTGTTGTTCACCAAACACTTCAGAAGATGAACTACTTTCAATTTTTGTATGTTTCATCTTTTTAGATTTTTGTTAATGACTGACATCTTCAAATTCTGACCTTCTACCCCTACCCTTAGTTTGAAACTTTTTAATTAGGATCTAATTCAACTCTTCTTGAGCCCTCGGAATCCTTTCATTCTCTCGCTTTATAGACTCCATTTCAGTTTTTAAGTCTTTTACAGTTTGTAACAATACTGAGGAATTGGTAGTTAAATACTCTGGTATAGGATCTCTTGGTAAATTTCATATTTAAGTAACTGGAGACTCCTCCTCTACATACTCTTCCAGCCTTTCCATACCTGCCTGTTAAACTTCAGAAAAACAATTCTCTGTTGAATAACATTTAAAATAAAATACGTCAGCATAATAATTTAATTTACTATTTTATGAAAGCTATTTGGGCTTCATCAAGGCCTAGTGTTTGAACCTTGTGCTCTGATACCACATGTCAAAACTCCAAATTTTCACAAAAATTTAAAATTTTGAGATAACAACAAATGCTAAAAATTGTGGTCTACTAGCAGCTAACGGTTAGCAATAAAAGAAACATTCAAGTAATTAGTTTTACTAAATCTTAACTTAATTAACTCAACAATTCATTTTTTGTAACAAGAATAAAGTCTTTTTGCATGTTGTTTTACTTCAGTTTACAGATGAGTCTTTTCATGTCAAGTAGGTGGAATATACTTTTGAATCCGGGGCTTACTTAGCCATTGTGCTAACACAGATGATTACTGGTTCTTACAGGTTTGAAGGTATGATCGAACGAGTACGTATTAAAAATTCTTTAAAGTATCTAGCAGTATTTATTTGCAATTAAAAAGCTTAGTAATTAAGTTGCTAAAATTTAAACAATTTCTGTGAGGCAAAACCATTTGGCTTCCTTCAATTTTTCTTGTAATCATGTTCAGAAGTAAGTAACGACAGTAAGATATGTTTGTGACTCTAAGCATTAGAATCTCAGTTGCATAGTATTTCTGCTTTTGTCTATGTAATTTGTAATGTTATAATGATTGTTTTGTCAGTATTTAAGCAATAGTACCTTATATTATATGTATAACAATTGACCCACATTTCGCTTCTGCAAGATAACTTACAGCCTATTAATATTTGGATAGTATAAGTTTGATTGTGCAAACTGCAAACCATCATGCCTTCCTACATAAGATCATTGTTTTCCTACACTTTAATTTCATGTCGAACCATGAGGTTCTAATAACTTTTGGATTCAATAGATTCATTCCTATTCAATTTCTTAATTTTCTATTATACTTCTCTTGGACTACATTACTGTCTACAAACAATTTATCTAAGATTGATGTTCTCAAAACAGGTCGAATTTCTAAGTATCTTGTTTAGTTCTGTAACTACTTTACTACCCAATTACCCTGGTGAATCTTTAGTAATTTCCAAGTTGAGTCGTAACCACAATCCATCAAAGTATCATCGCTTTGAACTATGTAACAGAGTTTCATAATAGTGTTCTTACAATACGTTTTGTTCACTTCATATTTATGCTATCAATGAGTTATTAGTTCTTATGTGACTGATAAACATGAATACTCTATTTATTAATAGACATTCAATCTATATCTAGCTCAAAGTTATACACATGTTTAGATTAGATTTTATGATTTTCCAACTTATTACAATATGCCATTTATAAAAATGATAACTTGTGAAGTTTTTGTATAAGAGATTTACCATCTATAAACTATAGTCTTTTACAAAGGAAAACTATAGTTGTTTGTTGATTAACATGATCTCTCCCATTAAATATTTGATCTCTTATCTATAGTAAAGATATGAAACAATGAACTCTATCTATAAATAAGACATAAAATATTTTATTTCTATTTATAATAAAAACAACGTTTGGAGAAAAGAAATGCAACTATCCAAAGTGCATTTGTGATTTTATAATATATAAGTTGTAAGGTTAAAAGGTGAAATGAGTATCATGCATGCATGACTTTCGAGCTTAAACTAAGGTTTAAAAGTGACATTCTACGATAGTTCAACGTAACCATAACGTTGATATTCCTTCACTACACTAGAATATGATAAGGTGCATGTTAATATCGATTTGCATGACAAATTATTGGGTTGATGATATGGTTCACTCATTGTTCCAATGATTAAATAATTGGATTTTGTATTATGCAGGCACTATAGGGAACAACCCATTGCATGGTTGATTTTATGAGACCATGTGGTCATCTCATGACCAAGCGTGGAGAATATAAAACAACACCGTAACCCTAACTCTTATCATTTCCTTCCCGCAGTTTGTGCTGGCCCTTGAGGCTACTCTCCTTGGCTTTCATGGTGGCCGTCGGTCCTCCTCAGCTCCATTTGTCTTGAGTCTTGGTTCAATGTTGTTTTGTCTCTAGTGTGTGGTTCAAAAGCCATTCTTAGTGGCTAGGGTTCTCACTCTGCAAACCTGTGGATATTTTCGTTACCCTTGGCTTGATGTCTGTGAAATATCCCTTTTGTTATTTCTGTGGCTTAGTGTCTGCTTCAGTTACCTTTTGTTGTTCTCATGGCGCGTCGTTGCGTGAGGGTTACACTTGTAGGCGTTTTGAGTTTTTAAAATGAAAAGCCTGTAGGTGACAGTGCTTTGATGAGGCTATTCATCGTTCTCCACTGACAGGTGAATAATAAACTTAGAGTTCATTTTCTTCACTGCAAGTGCTTTGCTGTTACTGTGGTTTATATACGTATTTGTTAACTGACAGTGGTCTTTTACATTGCTTTCAGGTGCTCGCCAATGTATACTTTCATGGTGAAGAGAATAAACAATCCACCAATGAATGCCATGGCTCGTGGTTTGATTCAGGTAAGCCCTGTGGTCCATGTCTTGGGTTTTCACCCTACTTGTATCAGTGTGGTCAATGGAATCACCCAGGGTTTGGGGAAACCCTCCCTCGACTTGACACTAGTTATGCTGTTTGGTTTTTTACAGGTTGTTGTTGTAATACCTAGAATCAAACCCTTGCTATTCAATGGGTAGACTCAGTTTAACTGAACACTGTAATTAGTTTGATGTTAGCTTTACGACATTTTTAAAATATTATTTTTTGTAAAGACAGTCTGTCATCAAGCTTGGTTTAGTTTATGAGATGTTTAATGTTATACTCTATTTAAATTCAAGGTTTTTACCCTTCTTGACTGTAAGTCAAGTTTTTGTACTCTATTTAAATACTCTATAAGGGTTTATAATTAAAGTTTTCATACTGATACTTACGGTTGTAACTTAATTCCTTCTTGTTTTTATTTAGAGTTATCATTTAGGGTTTATCCTGTGGAAACCCTTGTTTTGAAATGGATTATTCCAGTTTATAATAATTTTATTTGTCCTTAAAGGACTGTGAGTAAATTATATTAACCTGGTTATTTAATGGTTACATAATTAAATGAATATCATTTATTACTTCAATGTTTTGCTAATTGTAAATGTAATACTCATAAGGGTTTTTAACCCTGTCTTTCACTTTCACGGGTACACCCTATTAGTAAAATAAAAAGACACAGTTTCTTTTATAAGTATTAAATTTGTAAATATTGTTCAGTATTATATTTCATTTCTGTGTAATAATTTTAGCTGGTTCTTTTAATGGTTTAAAAGATCTGCTCTTATGATTTATCCTAGGTTAGGATTTTTAGAAATGATCTTTGTTCTTCTTTTAATAATTTCTACAGTTTATAAAAGAATTTCTTTGGAATTGGAAACAATGTTGTTTGTGATAGTAATAATATTATTTGTGTTAATAATAATATTAATTGTAAATACTGTAATTCTTTTAAGTTTATTTTTACATATGTACATTATTATTAAAAACTGAGAACAGTCTATAATAGTTTAGTTTATTTGATAAGATTATTTTGTAAGCTTGGTTAAAGAATAAAAACTTTCATACCTATCAATACTCCTTACATCTAATTTATCTTTGTAAAGACAGTTCCTTATTAATTAATACCTTATGCATAGGTTACTATTGTTTTTAGTTATTAATACTTAGAAAAGAATTCTGTAAGAGTTATCCAGTTCTTAATTAGAGTTCAGGTTGTTGCGGGTAAAATAATTATTAATATTAGGAAAGGAATTAAACTAACAGAATTATATTTACATCTTTACTTAACATAATAATAAGCATTCAATTGATATTTCTATTTCTTCTGTTTCAATGTAGATGTATCGTTTTTACAAGAAGATACTGCGTAAAATAATGAATTACATACTTGAATCTACTGCTATTAGTAAAATAATATGATTATGTTCTTTTTGTGATATTATAAATACACAGTCTAGTTCTAACAACAACTCTACGAAACATATTAATATTCTTTCTAGAGAAACAACTATCTACTAAAAGAAAAAATTTCAATACTTTGAAAAACATAAGTACTCTATTCATTTCATATTCCTATCATACTTGATTCATTTTAAAAACACTACATGTGCTAGAGTACGATCTGGATTACTCCAGATGGGGAAAAGCACAGGTAGGATTATTTTTCATCAAAGAACAGATTCAACACCTAAAAAAACTAAGAGATTTCAAGCTTAATAGTTCACTACATAACCTATAAATCATTCATTATTTGTTCATACATAGATATAAACTTTAACACAGAAATTAAAAGATAGTAGAACCTGTTTTTAAAACTGGATGACAACAGCATTGGGAGGTCGTTCCTCCCTACCAACTCCTGGAGAGCACTCAAATAGCGACTTCTCAGGACCCCCAAGCCTGCTCCTAGTCTCCTTGGCTGGGACTAGGTGGAGCAATCAACAAAGTACTAGTCCAAAGACTCAATACCAACTCTGCACACTGCAGTAAGATATTTCAGCTGGAAAGCTGTACTAGATCACATTCCTGTAGTTTACCCCTCAAACACCTTCCTCAAAAATTCCCTTCCCACTGAATTCCTTGAAGTGTATTCACATGAATGATTTTTCTTCTGGAATGAGCAGCCTTAGCTCTCTTCAATGGGTACTTTTATTAAGATTGCCTAGGTATTTTTGGGTTAGTTGTCATTAATTGAGCCACCTGCTCTGATCCCACTCTCTTGGGGGATCCTGACCCCAAATGTAGGGAGGTTGCCACCTGCAACATTGGAAGTGTTTGAGGATGCTACCACTTGTCTATTTGATCTCCACCTAGTCTCCTCCACCAACTTGACCAGTAACACTCTTTTTAAAAGCTCTCCTAAGTTGTTGTCTCCACTTTTATTTATTTAAAATTAAAATATTTAGAATTACATTCCACATCCTTGACTCTACTGAGTCATCAGTTACAACTTTAACATAAAATGTAACATAATGTCTTGGAATAAAATCAAAATAAGATAATATTATTTTGCAAAATTGGGGCATGTGACAGAGTCCATCGTTGATCCAACCAGATCTAGATCGAATGACCCTAAAGTGATTTCATAGATTTAACTAGTAAATTAGTTAACATTCTGATGGGAGTGAAATTTCATTGAGAAATAGTTTATTGACAACGTGGACGGTCTCGATCATTAAAGAAAAGTTGTAGAAGTTTATCTTGAGAATATCGATGGTGGTGACTGATTTTCGCACAAAGAAAAGTGAAGATCCAGAATCCACATTAGATCGTAGATCGACAGTTAGGATTGAACTCGCAAAGAAATCAATGGTTCAGAAGAAAAGTGAAAGGAGCATAATCGCGAAAAGACTTTAGGAAATGTCATTGTTACCCTACCTGAAATCCTAAAGATCGACAGTCTAGAAAAAATCCACATAAGATCCACGTTGCGGAAATATTGGTTCGAAAAAGAAAAAATCTCAAAATGACATGTTGAAAATGTCACAAACCCGCAATCTGGAAGATCAGCGGTCAGGACAGCACTCGAATGAGATCCACGTTGCGGAAATATTGGTTCGAAAAGAGGAAATCGTGGAATGATATTTGGAAAAATTCACACATCTAATATCCAATTTCCATCTCAAATTAATGGTCATGGAGATCTTGAAAAAAATCAGCCCTCACGAAGAGCTCGTAAAATATCAATAGTGCGGAATGATCGGTGCGGGAAGCAGAAATCACGGAATTATATTTTGAAAAAGTCACATATCCATTATCTGATTTTTATCTCAGATATATGGTCAAGAAAAATCCTGAAATGAGATCAACGACTCAGGATGATTGCGGAAATAGAGATTGTGGAAGAACACAACTGGAAGAATAAACTATAAATCAATTAACAAGGAATTGTTTTAGTTGTTTTGAAGAATCACGCTGGAGTAAGATGAGTCTACAAATCAGTAATAGAATGAGGAATTAATCTCTCATGAAGAGGCACGATCGAAGAATGAAATGGAACAATGGTGAAGAGATGCATCCATAGGAAACGTGGAGGTATTTATACACAGAGGGATGAGTTAGAGAAACATTCTCTGTGGTCTAGATCATACAAGAAGAAACAGAGACTAGTGAGTGTGATAAATATTGAAGGGTAAAGGAATCTGGTAGATTTATAAAAACATATTAGGGTGAAAGGGTGGTGCTAGGGCAGGAAACATGCTTGCAGGGGGTTGTAACCTCCTTTCAGCAGAAGCTAGTAAATAGGGTGTAGTAGCATCATGTTAGTTGTGGCTGACAAAAGAGGGGGTTGTAGCCTCCTTCCAGTAGTTGCTGGTAAATAGGGTGTAATACCATCCTTGTCTGTAGCAGTAGGAAAAAACTATTTGTAAATAACAATTTTCCAGTAATAGGAAGTATTGGTGGTTTACCCAATTCGGCTTCCACAATAAATTTATGTTTTGTGTGTTCTTGTTGAATATGTGTTTTAATGAGTAAATTAAAAGTGGTTTTAAATTGATAAAAGTTACAATACTGATTCAACCCCCCTCTCAGTATTGACCAATATTTCAAGAATTGGTATCAGAGCAGGTTCCTTCACCATGGTTTAACCACTAGAAGGAATATCCTATTTAAAAACCACTATGGATCAACAAGAAGGATTAGCCACAAATAAACCTCCATTATTCACTGGAGAAAATTATGCATACTGGAGTGTGCGAATGAAGTGTCATATGATGTCCCTTAGATGGAAGGTTTGGGTAGCAATTGAAAAAGAATATAAAATAGGAGACTAAGAACCTACAGACCCAGAGGAACTTAGGCCAATATGAAGGTAATTCCAAATCCCTAAATGCAAGCTTGAGTAGATTGACAAAATATGAATTTACAAAAGTTATGCGATGCAAGAAAACCAAACAATCCTTGTATATGTTAAAAATTATCTATGATTGGGCATCTAAAGTCAAATAATTCAAGCTTCAGACATATAAAGGGAAGTTTGAGAGCCTTAAAATGAAAGAAGAAGAAAATATTGAGGAATACATTCTAATACTACCTGAGGTTGTCAATGTTATTAGAGGTCTTGGAGGAAAATTAAAAGAAAGAGAAGTGGTGAGAAAGGTACTAAGAAAATTTCCAATGAAGTATGATTCAAAAGTGTCCACTCTAGAAGAATGGGATGACCTTCATGACATGATAGTAGATGAACTACATTGGATCTTCATTGCATATGAGATGAGGATGGGACATAATGAACCGTTAAGAAAAGAGGCAGCATTTAAATCCCTATCCAAGAACCAACTAGAGAACCTAGATGATGAATATGCTCTTTTCATCACTAAACTTGAGAAAGGTACTGGGAAATACAAAGGAAAGAAACCCTTGAAATATCTTAACTATGGAAGAATTGAACATTTTGCCAATAAGTGTCCTTACCCAAAACAAGAGAAGAGTGATCATGAAGAATATTGTTGTCATAAGTGTAAGACCATGGGTAAGAAGAGTTTTAAGAAAAAGAAGAATAACTTCTATTCCAAATAAGATAGTGACGATGAAAGTGAATATGTAGAAATCCTATTTATAGGGACAAAAATTTCAGATGAGGAATCAAAAGTGGACATATAAGCTCAATACATGGCTGATGTTGATGAAATTGAAAAATGTAGGGAAAGGAGCAAAGTTTTGAAAGAGAAACTGTCAAAGTACCAAGAAGATACAAATCAAATCATTATGGACTTGAAGAACCAGCTTTAAAAATCCAAGGAGATTGAAGATGATATAGTAGTTCTGCTTAATGAGAAAATCCAAGATTCTGAAAAACTTGAAAAGGATACTATTCAACATAGAAAAGGGATTGACGAAAAATATATCAAATCAAAGTTTGAGAACATATCAAGGATCTTAGATGATATATTAAGTATCCAAAGACCATCAAATGATAAAACTGGTCTAGGATATGACAAAATAAGAAAGCAAGAATATTCCTTTGTCAAAAACCAAGGTGAAAATGAAAGAAGCTATGATGCACTAAAGATTCCTGTTAAAAGGGAAGAAAGCAAGAAATATGTTTCATCCTTTCATGACAAAGACTGAACCAATGTGGTCTCTAATAGACCAATGACAAAAATATATAAGCAAATCTTTTTGGGTCATTGTTACTCTTATAATAATTTTGGTCATAAAGCCCTAAAATGCAGAGATTATGGAACAGTTTATGAATATAAGAAGGATACGTCTAGTAACAAACCAAAAAGAAGAAATCATAACCAGATTGGACCTCTTCAAATATATGACATAGATTGTTACAAATGTAATAACCTTGGACATAAGGCTAGAGAATGTAAACTAAGGAAGAGTGTTTCAATAGAAGCTCAGAAACAATGGAAGAAGATGGAACTTGTGAAGAGTGTTTTATTGGTTAGCTCTTGAGGTACATAAAATTTGGAAGTACTTTCATTTCTCAAACATTATATTCTTTATTTGTTATTTCTTAAGGTACATAAAATTTGTAAGTTTTAAAATATCGAATTATGGCATTTATAATTTTTAAGTTTTAAAATATCGAATTATGGCATTTAAGTAGGTGACACATAACCATTTGTATTTTTGAGATGCTTGTGATCTATAAGAAAAGTGGTTAGTGGTATTGTGTGGGAAGTTAAATCTTTTTAACTTTTACTTTTCATAATGGCATATAAATATGTTTATGGTGCATAAAAAAAGTGATATTGCATAATATTGAGTAAGTTTTCATTGTTATTTTTATGTGTTATTGTTATGTATTTTCTAATTTCTAACATGTTATTAGAGTTATTAGAGAGGGAAAGAAGAATAATGGAATTTTTTTTATTAAAACAACTATGAGATTAAATGATTTGTAAGACTCTATTGTTATAACTTAAGGAAACTAGTCATTCTATAGTGTAAAGACAGATTAATAAAATAAATAAGAAACATAATAATACATGATTTGGGATTGAAATATGAGTCCTCCTGAGATGTGTTAACTTGAATTCCTTCAATTATTTAGTCTAGTTGTTTTCATGTAGGAGGATGGTCATTTTCATTCAGTTGGGTTGTAGCATTTTGTCCTTGTGATGCATGAGTTTTATCGTTCTCCTTTCTGCTTTGTCTAAGTTCTTGCAATGGAATTATGTTAGCTAATCTCCCTCTTATAACTTATAGTTCTTGCTTTGGTGTTGTTGTAGTTGTTACACTACAATAAGAACTGGTTTAGTTCTTTATATCCTTAGTGGACCATATTTGACAAGTTATATCAATTCGTTCTACATTATGTTCCTTCCATATATACATGGCTCACATCTCAACTTATGTGAGCTAGTTCTAAATTGGGAAACGCATTATTTTCCCTCAAAAACATAGTGAGGTTGAGGTATTCTTGTACTTTCGTTCCCTCTAGCATGTAGAAGTGTTCTATAAAATAGTTTGTTTCTATGCTACGAATCTTATACATATGTACTACCTATAACAATGTTGCATACGGGCTCTCAAACTATTTTTGTTATACATAGAATTTTATTCTAATAAAACCCAACATTCAGTAATCAAAGTTTTGAATCATAGACATATAGTTTTTCTTCTTTGAATAATCTCTCTATTGATTTCTCTAGTTACTTTTCCTCATAGCTTATCTTCTATTGAATGAGGGCGATGCAAATGTGGCGAAGTGTACTAGCAATAAACTACCCCCTATGTGAGACATATTATGGCTAAAAACAAAATTTCCCCAAGAGGTCCTTAAACCTTCAGTTGTAATCCCATACTATTTCCCCAAAAAACTACTTGATCTATTTCAATTATTATATACACTAGTACTAATTTTTTAGGATTTAAAAATTATTGATTAGATCATTATTTAGCTCATCCAAGGTCATCGTCTACCCTATAGGTATCACAACTTTGTATTTCATGTACCACCATAATGCTTTATACTTAAAGGTAGTTTCTAGATGTGAAATCTTAATTTTATTATATGTGATTTTTTTTACGATCCAAATAGAATCATAGGTGAGCCAATGTTGATTAGTGTCATCCTTTTTTATCCCATGGAAATCCAGAAGCTTGATATTGACATCATTTTTCCTTTGTCCTACCATGTTCAAACTTAAATTCTTCACTAATGTGTTACTTCTAGCTTACGTTATTACTACTATTCTTTGTCTTATCATGTCTCTCACTTTCATTTCAATTGAAATTCCTTCTCCTTTGAAAATGAAAATGGGGGTAGTTAGATCTACATTTGGGGTCAAAATTTGACATTTCAATAGATGTTTGATGAAAAATCAAACTTTTAACATTGAATTTAGGTTGAACGAACATAAAATCTAAGGAAAGTATATGTTCTATCTCAACAAGCACTCATTAAGTAACTATTAAATATGAATAAATATGAAGAGATGTTAGGGAATGCCTAATAAGTGACCTTGAAATTGTATATCATTTAATCGTCCATTTTTTATGTGAAAACTGCTTACGTCTTTTCCCCCCTTCTCTACAAGATTAAGGGGTCAATTGCATAAAAGGAAAGAATATATATATTTTTAGAAGAATTGGGAGAAGGTGAATTTGGATATAGGTACAAAATTTCCTTTGGTTTGAAATTGTCCTTGAAACTATAATTTATTTTGTATTAAGATGATTAATATTTGGCATTTCTTCATTGTGTACCCTAGTTTATATTTGTTTTTTTCTTGCAAGTATGTTTATATTACGGAACTACTTCATGTTGTTTTTAGCATATCATGTCCATTTATCCATGTTTGTCCATCAATACATTACCACATTTAGTACACATATCTTTGAGAACACTACTTGATGAATATCTTGGCATAAACTTGAATTTTGTTAATACATTTTTTCATTTTTTGTTTATGAATTTATTTTTAATGTATTAATCAATAGAAAACAATGTCATCAAACCCTAATTGGGGAACTAGTGTATCTATCCAAAGTGCATGTATACAATTAGTTCTTTATTCTATATACCCTGCCACTATGAATATTGCTCCTAATGAAAGAAATTATTTTGTGCAGACTAGCAATTGTGATAATACATTCCATTAGAATCACCCCAATATTCATGACAGTGGTTACTTAGGAAATGTAATTTTCCTGGTATGCAATGAAAATGCAGAAAGAGAACAAGGGTTGTTGAGTCAACATCTAAGAAACATTTCCTAGAGCATGGGAACTTAGAAGGTGGAAAATAATATCACCCCTTGGTAAGATAATGAAAACTTGTTTTTTGACATTTTTCAATAGTTTTAATATTTTTGTATTTTGATACTAATCAATTGTTTGGTAATTATTATAGAGACGAGACACGTTCTAATGATTGGAATTCCACATGCTACAATTCATAGTCTTTATGGGGTGAAGAAATTAAATTTGATTCTATGGAAAATGACCTAAATATTGTTTTGAATGAATGAATAAATAGGTTGGTCCATGACACATTTGTTGAAATGAATAAGAATGAACTTGCAAATAATATCTATGAATAAATTCATGATGTAATTTTTAGTGATTAGGCACAAAAATATTTATACAAAGACTCAAAGACATGTACTCGTATCCTTTCTCTTTTAATGTCATTCAACATCTAGGTAATGAATGATATTTCAAACAGAGATATGTCGAAGGTGTTAAAGTATGCAATATTTTTCTGTATACAATTATAATTTTTTATGATTTTTTTTGTGATTGTAACATACAAGACCTTAAATTTGATTTTCCAGTATATTAGTTAAATTGTTCTTGTATATTATTAGGTTATTTTCTTATACCAATGGAAATACTTCGCCTCACACATATAGATAAATGTGCGTCGGTATAAAAGATATATGAATTGAGTACTTGAACAATTGATGCATATCTTAATGAACATATTATATATTATGGATAACATGCATAAAGAATTTAATACCCCGATGTGGAATTAGTAGATATATTACTGACTAGGTAAACATAAGGTTTTTGTAAAGTTATTCATCATATCCCCATAAGTCATGATTTCCAGTGATTGTTTAGGTGCAAAAACATAGCATAGCTTATGGAATTGTTGAGAATATAGTTGTCATTGATGTCAAAGGATTTCACAGATGAAAAAGGAATAAAAAATAGACATGTAGCAGGATGAAATTAGTAAAAGACAAAGGATCCATTACATGGATTATCATTGATTTCAAAGGATTTCAACAATGACAAGGGAAAATCAGTAACAGGGTCGATGACAGGAGAAAGATCTACAAAATAAGCAATGGAAGATCCATAGATCAGAATTGAAGACCCATAGATCAGACAGAAGATGGATTTCACAATCCACAGCTAAAGATGGATTTTGCAAGTTGGAGTTATACCTGAGATAACCCAACATTTCCTAAATTAAATCATCCTCATGATTGGATATCGTGTGGTGGAGATCAGAGAGTGCTAAAGATCTACGGTCAGAATGAATTTTGCTAATTAAATAATGCAGAGGATAAAAAGGTGAATTAGATGTGAAATTGAGAAGTAATCTCCACAAAAGAGATTAAGATCAATGGAAGAGGTTGATCGTTGAATCAGATCAATGAATTCCAGTTATTTCATAGAGAGAACTAGCACGGATTAATAAAATCTAGATGTGCATGAAATTTTAATAAATAACTCCTTATAATATTTGGCGTCCATCGTCAATATAGATCTAATGGTCATCGTGGATTTCATAGATTCAACCAGTAGGTGACTTAACTGTTGATATGGGTGCAAAATTTTAATTCAAACAAGTTTTTTCTATTTAGAGTTTGTCATTGATTGCAGATGATGGAGATCAAAGATGGTTGAAGATCAATGACCAAGGTAAATTTCGTTGATTTAATAGCAAGTTAGATAAAAAGGATGATGAGTTGCAAAATATGAAACCAATCACTGGGAATAGGATCGAGATCGATGGATACGGTTGATCATTGAAACAGATCAATGACCATCAACTATTTTGCTAGGAGAAGTTGCATGGTCTAACAAAGTTTTGATGTGCATGAAATTTATATGAAATTTGCTTCATGTTATTTTAAGTCCACCATTGATTGATGGGGATCCTGATCCGATGGTGATAAAGACATTTCGCTGAGTAAAGTGATAGGAGGTTAACAAATTTTGATGGGATTGGAATTTCCATCAAATACAATTTAATACATTTGGAGTCCATGGTTGATCCAACCAGATCTAGATCGAATGATCCTCAAGGGATTTCACATATTTAACTAGTAAGTTAGTTAGCATTCTGATGGAAGTGAAATTTCATTGAGAATAGTTTACTGACAACGTGGAGGGTCCATATCATTAAAGAAAAGTTGCGGAAGCTAATCTTGAGAATATCAATGGTGGTGAATGATTTCTGCACAAAGAAAAGTGAAGATCCACAATCCACATTAGATCGTAGATCGATGGTTAGGATTGAACTCGCAAAGAAATCAATAGTTTAGAAGAAAAGCGGAAGCCGCATAATCACAAAAATAATTTGGGAAATGTCACTGTTACCCTACTCAAAATCTGAAATATTGACAGTCCAGAAAAAATCTGCATAAGATCCATGTTGTGGAAATATTAATTCGAGAAAGCGAAAATCTCAAAATGACATGTTGAAAATGTCACAAGCCCGTAATCCAGAAGATCGATGGTTAGGATAGCACTCAAATGAGATCCACAACACGGAAAGATTGGTTCGAAAAGAGAAAATCATGGAATGATATTTGGAAAAATTTACACATTCGATATCCAATTTCCATCTCATATTAATGGTCACGGAGAGCTCAAAAAAGATCAACAGTCAGAAAGAGCTCGTAAAATATCAACGGTGTAGAATGATTTGTGCAGAAAGTGGAAATCGTGGAATGATATTTTGAAAAAGTCATATTCGGTATCTGATTTTTATCTCAGATATACGGTCAAGAAAAATCTTGAAATGAGATCAATGACTCAGGATGATTGCGGAAATAGAGATTGCGGAAGAACACAACTGGAAGAATAAACTGTAAATCAATTAATAAGGAATTGCTTTAGTTGTTTTGAAGAATCACGACAGAGTAAGATGATTCTACAAATCAGTAATAGGATGAGGAATTAATATCTCATGAAGAGGCACGATCAAAGAATGAAATGGCACAATGGTGAAGAGATGCGTCCGCAGGAAATGTGAAGGTATTTATACACAGAGGGATGAGTGAGAGAAATAGTCTTTGTGGTCTAGATCATAGAAGAAGAAGCATAGACTAGTGAGTTTGACAGAGATTGAAGGGTAAAGGAATCTAGGATATTTCTAAAAACATATTAGGGTGGAAGGGTGGTGCTAGGGAAAGAAATAGGTCTGTAGGGGCTTGTAACCTCATTTCAGCAGAAGCTGGTAAATAGGGTGTAGTAGCATCGTGTCAGTTGTGGCTGACAAAAGAGGTGATTGTATCCTCCTTCCAGTAGTTTTTGGTAAATAGGGTGTAATACCATCCTTATCTATAGCAGTAGGAAAAAAATATTTGTAAATAACAATTTTCCAGTAATCAGTACTATTGGTGGTTTACCTAATTGGGCTTCCACAATAAATTTATGTTTTGTGTGTTCTTGTAGAATATGTGTTTTAATGAGTAAATTAAAAGTGGTTTTAAATTGATAAAAGTTATAATACCGATTTAATGCCCCTCTCAGTATTGACCAATATTTCAAAAATTGGTATCAGAGCAGGTTCCTTCACCACAGTTTAACCACTGGAAGGAAGATCCTATTTAAAAACCACTATGGATCAAAAAGAAGGATTAGCCCCAAATAAACTTCCATTATTCACAGGAGAAAATTATGTATACTGGAGTGTGAGAATGAAGTGTCATCTAAAATCCCTTAGATGGAAGGTTTGGGTAGCAATTGAAAAAGAATATAAAATAGGAAACCAAGAACCTACAGACCCAAAGGAACTTAGGCCAATATGAAGGTAATACCAAATCCCTAAATGCAATCTTGAGTGGATTGACAAAATATGAATTTACAAAAGTTATGTGATGCAAGAAAACCAAACAAGCCTAGGGTAAGTTAAAAATTATCTATGAATGGGAATCTAAAGTCAAATAATTCAAGCTTCAGACATATAAAGGGTAGTTTGAGAGCCTTAAAATAAAAGAAGAAGAAAATATTGAGGAATACGTTCTAAGACTAGATGAGGTTGTCAATGCTATTAGAGGTCTTGGAGGAAAATTAAAAGAAAGAGAAGTGGTGAGAAAGGTACTAAGAAAATTTCCAATGAAGTATGACTCAAAAGTGTCCACTCTAGAAGGATGGGATGACCTTGATGGCATGACAGTAGATGAACTACATGGGATCTTCACTGCATATGTGATGAGGACGGGACATAATGAACCGTCAAGAAAAGAGGCAGCATTTAAAGCCCTATCCAAGAACCAATTAGATAACCTAGATGATGAAGAAGCTCTTTTCATCAATAAACTTGAGAAAGGTACTGGGAAATACAAAGGAAAGCTACCCTTGAAATGTCTTAACTATGGAAGAATTGAACATTTTTCCAATAAGTGTCCTTACCCAAAACAAGAGGAGAGTGATCATGAATAATCTTGTTGTCATAAGTGTAAGATTATGGGTAATAAGAGGTTAAAGAAAAAGAAGAAGAAATTATATTCCAAAGAAGATAGTGATGATGAAAGTGAATATGCAGAAATCCTATTTATAGGGACAACAAATTCAGATAAGGAATCAAAGCTGGTCATAGAAGCTCAATACATGTCTGATGTTGATGAAATTGAAAAATGTAGGAAAAGGAACAAAGGTTTGAAAGAGAAACTGTCAAATTACCAAGAAGAAACAAAAAAAATCATTATGGACTTGAAGAACTAGCGTTTAGAAGCCAAGGAGACTGAAGATGATATAGTAGTTCTGCTCAATGAGAGAATCCAAGATTTTGAAAAACTTGAAAAGGAGACTATTCAACATAGAAAAGGGATTGATGAAAAATATATCAAATCAAAGTTTGAGAACATATCAAGGATCTTAGATGATATATTAAGTAGCCAAAGACCATCAAATGATAAAAATGGTCCAGGATATGACAAAATAAAGAAGCCATAATATTCCTCTGTCACAAACCAAGGTGAAAATGAAAGAAGCTATGATGCACTAAAGAGTCCTGTTAAAAGGGAAGAAAGGAAGAAATATGTTTCATCCTTTCATCACAAAGACTGAACGAATGAGGCCTCTAATAGACCAATGAAAAAAAGATATAAGCATATATTTTTGGGTCATTGTTACTCTTATAATAATTTTGTTCATAAAGCCCTGAAATGCAAAGATTATGGAACAGTTTATGAATATAAGAAGGATACGTCTAGCAACAAACCAAAAAGAAGAAATCATAACCGGATTGGACCTCTTCAAATATATGACATAGAGTGTTACAAATGTAATAACCTTGGACATATGGCTAGAGAATGTAAACTAAGGAAGAGTGTTTCAATAGAAGCTCAGAAACAATGGAAGAAGATGGAACTTGTGAAGCAAGAATACCAAAGATTCCTCAAACATAAAGGGAAATTCTATGGATACTGTCATTGTTTTCATAAGTTTGGTCACAAGACTGTTTCCTGCGGAACCAAGGGAAAATATAAAATTTTGAGAAGGAAACAAGACACAAACAAAAAAGATGATAAAGGACAAGTAAGCAGGATACCTCATGGGAAGATATGGAGGAAAAAGTCAGATTACGAGAACTCAGAAGAAACAAAAAATTCAAACATCAGTGAGGTATCCAAAGATGATGATGAGCATAATAGTGCCATAAATAAGAATGACATCCATTACGAGGAAACACAAGATGGATATGTGAAAGAATACACTGACGAAGATGAAGATGAAGTTGATGAAGAAGGATATAGTGATTATTGTGGGATTCTTTTATAAATATCTCTCATGATTTAAGAGAGCCTTGAAAATAACATTCGAAGGGATCATATACTCAAGGGGAGTTAAAGTCAAAAATTTCCAATTGGTATCAAAAAATTCAATTGGTATCTAATGTTGAAGTATGATGAAATACATCTTCATCAAAGGCAATAGTTGATCAAGGTTAAATGGTAAGATTGGTGTATGGTTGACATAGAGAAAGTATACGACCTATGAAGTAACATGAGAGCAACAAAATGTGTGATTCATGAAGACCATGATGTCTGCAATCAAATAGAAGATAAATACTTTATGTTCACTTGGAATGTGAAGTCATGACACATAAAAATTGTTGACAGTGGAAGAAAACTCAAGTCTGATCTAAAAAATAAAAAATTCAGTCTATTGAAAAGTGTTAGGATGAGTAGAAATAACAGTGAAGATTGTGAAGGAACAATGGGTATTTTAAAAAATATATTTATCAGTTTAAGGAAGTTCTTTCTAAATATGTCTCTCAAACTTGTAGAAAATCCTGCTGTTATTTTAGACAAAGGATTATGTGAATACTTATTAAGAAGAACAATTTACATAATACAGTTGTTTTTTTTAAAGAACAATGTAATGCTGAGTGCAATCTCTGTCACAAAAATGTTGACAAAGGAGAATAAGTACAGTGACAGGGGGATTCCATGGATATATCTTTCAAGTTATAATTAAAGAACCTATTGCAAGAAAGGAAATATTAATATAAATGATAATACATGGGTTAGTACCAAGTTCAGTTAACAAAGGGAAGATATGATGACATGGGGAGTTGTCAGAAAGAAGAAAGAAAAAAAATCCTCAATAGCATAACATGTTATCCTTTGTCATTGTTGTCAAAGGGGGAGAATGTTTAGATGCTGCCATCAATGACAAAGGGGGAGATTGTTGAGAATATAGTTTTCATCGATGTCAAAGGAGTTCAAGAATGACAAAGGAACAACAAATAGAGATGTATCAGGATGAAATCAATAAAATACAAAGCATACATTACATGGATTATCATTGATGTCAAAGGAGTTCAGCAATGACAAGGGAAAATTAGTAATACGGTTGATTACAGGAAAAAGATCTGTAAAAGAAGTAGTGGAAGATCCATAGATTAGACAGAGGATGGATTTCGCAATCCACAACTGAAGATGGATTTCACAAGTTTCAGTTATACCTGATATAATCCAACATTGCCTAAATTAAATCATCCTCATGATTGGAGATCGTGTGGTGGAGATCGGAGAGTGATAAATATCTACTGTCATAATGAATTTCACTTATTAAATAGCGAGGAGGATAAAAAGGTGAATCGGTTGTGTGGCTGGACAAAAGCCCTAGCCACGTGCAGAAAGCACCTACCTTTCGTATATCGAAGAGAAGGGTGGAGTCAATGGAAAAAAATAACCTGCAATAAATTGTTAAGAATAAACTAAGCATAAACATTTAAACTATGAAATAAATAACAAAAACATGGAAACGATTATACCTCAGATCTGTTTGAAAGGGGGTCGCCATGCCCAAACTAAGAAGATGCCTCTCCATAAGAAAGCTTCATTAGGATTCTGAATCGACACACCAAGGTATGAGCAAATGGGCAAATGAGGTGAATGGGATGAATGGCTTGAGTGAAAAGGTTTGTCCAGGCACTCATATGACTATAATAATGGTAGGAAGAAAAATAGTCATGAGTGATGGGGACCCCCACCCTTCCTTTGATAGTTTTTCTCATGTTTTTAGGGTTTTAAGACCTTAGTTAGGGTTTTGGGCCATACCTAGGGTTTTAATACCCCTTTCTCTTATTTTTATCTCCTTTCGGGGTTTTTAGGCCCTTTTAGGGCTTTTAGATCCTTTTTAGAGGCTTTAGGCCCCCTTGTGAGCTTTTTAGCTATTTTGGCTCTTTTGGGGGTTTTTAAAGCCTTTTTTAAATATTTTAGATTTTTGCGAGAGAAACATAGGTTAAATGTGGGGGTGTGGGTACAATGGGTTAGGAAATAGATGTATGTAGGTGGTGTAGGCCTTGTAGAGTAGGTTAGGAAATTTTTTGTACTAACATATTGCCCCCTAATGTGTGAGGGAAGGAGCTCATCATATGGCTGACGAACATCATAGGATCCTTGGGATTATGGAGAGACCTGTGAAGAAGCATTGCTTCCTCATTCGAGAGATGGTGGCTTTGGTTTTTGTATTAATATGGTTCCCATCAATGGGTGAGATACAAAGAATATGTGACATGTATATGGACGAGGCAGGCATACCCATGCTCATAACAATGTCAAAAGAATCATGTGATCAAGGCTTTAAATTGCGAGAGCTGATCATATACAATTGTAATTACATGCTCGTGACCTCACTAAGAGGCTAAATACAGTATTGATCTGAAGAACTAATACATTGGACCCATGGCATTCTCATGGAATGCAATATTTTCATGGCTGATGACCTGCTGGATCTGGAAGTGTACATAACTGTAGGGACTTACTAACAGAGAGTCAGAGTCTCTATGGTACAAAATGTTGCATCAATCATGAATCTATATAGAAGCACTACTCTAGGGCTTCTGATCACTATTTCTAACGCAGCCCGGAAATCACAAGGGACATGAACTTGTTTGGGTTCCTGAATAGACTCATCAATGTGCTAGAGTCAAGTGATAACCAAGATCTTCGACCAAATACTGTACAGACCAATACCCTGTACAAATCTTAGTGGTGCGATGATGTTTGTTGAAGTCAAGCACATGAGACCCAAGCATCCTGAAAGGCACTAAGGACTCCTTTCATGTGGTCCAAGGAACTCATCAATGAGGTTAATGAAACTGGGATATAGGGACCTCTGGGTCTACCCTATAGAATAAATGTGTTGTCATCAATAGAGGGAGACCTACAACTTATCAAGGAAACAAGGTGTCCTTGAAGAGAAGCATGAGGGGGATAACCGAAGATGTGGGACAATTTGGGGACTAACACATTGAATGGGGAAATAGGGGGAGGTGATCATGGGAGACTCACACTTTCTTTGTTCAGAGTAATGACGACAGGGATAACCTGGCATCAAATGAAACAAACTCATAGAAGAGGGATCATGGCTATGATACCGGGAATGTAATTGCAGATGGGAAACACTAGGGGGGGAGATAAATTAGAATTTTGGTGTCCAAGGGATCCATGGAAGACTGATCACAGAATAATCTAAACAAAGGCGACCCAATGGAAGAATGCTTCTAAACTGTAACATATGGGGTGGCACCTAAAGGCACCGTTATGGCACGATCTCATGGATTTTTAGCGAGCCCGAGAAGGTAAATGCTCGATGGTGCTTTCAATTTTATAGAGTCTGAAAGCATGAATAAGACTCCAGTGGGGTCTCTTTTTCATTGATAGTCTCATGTGCCTGAAAAAGGTTAAAAGTGTATATAGGAGAGCTCACCCATCCTTTTGGGGATGGGATACTTCTTTACCCTTGGTAGTCCAATTAAGCTAGAAAAGGTTAAATCTGCACTGATAGGATGATCATTTAGATACTTTTACGAGCATGAATGAAACCAAGTTTGCTCGGTAATATTTTCTTGATGAGAAGGTTAGAAAAGAGCTTAAAAACAACTGATGGTGAGATTTTTCATAGAGTTTGGTCCCAATGCCCGAAAAAGAATAAAACGATGTAAAGGGATACATTCTTGGCTTGAATATGTCGAGGTGGTCCTTTTTGTATGGTAGTCTACATAGTTCACAAAAGGAGATAAATGAGGCTATGTGGATTCCATTTCCAGTACTTTAGCAAGTGGGAAAGGAATAAAATGCACTCGGTGACCTTTTCATTCGTTTAGGAGTCATAAAAGAGCTTAACAAAAACTATGTTATGGTCAACCAAGCCAGGGGCATTAATGGTGCCCCATGGTGGGACGGTGGGAGGTGGTCAAAGGTGACCAACCGTGCAGTATGGATGGAGTAGATGGCTCTTGAACATGCCAATACATGCATGGGAATATTTGCAGGGAGTCACACAAATCGAGGAGACTTCTAGGAAATGATCGAAAAACCCATGTAAGTTGTGGTGGACAGACTAGACTATATATGATGTAATTACAGGTCTAGAGACAATTATATGCCAAGGACACATAAACCAAGGTAATGTCTAGGAAATGGCCCAAAAAATCACTCACTAAACACGAGACAATGGTCTCACCACAAGATAGAGGACCGAAAACTAAAACCAACAGTGTGAACGGCGTCCCAAATGGACTCTGGATGACTCTGCTAGGTTTAGAAGAAAAATAGACCTAATGAGGCCTATAAATAGGTGGGGACCCTCATTGTCACTATTCACAACTGAGTTGGAGAGGAGGGCCCAAAAATTCTTTTGCTGATTTCTTCCGTTTCGACCGACAATTTTCATATCCCTGACTTACAGGTAAGAGTTTTTGCAAAACTCATCCTTTTCAGTGGTTTAGTTTTCTGATTTGCTCACCCAGGAGCCTCTTCTGGCTTGCTAGGGCTTCTTTGAGCTGATTCATTCATTTTGAGGCCAAACCAGTGACTAGGTCACTCTTTCTGGCTATACAAAAGTGACCAGGTCGCTCCTGTTGGGTAGAAAGGTGTGACTGGGAGTCACTTCTATCTGGCCTAAAAGTGCTAATTAGTTGTATCTATCTAGCCTAATGTGCGACTTGATCATTGGTTTTGTTCAAGAAGGTGCGACTGAGTCCTCAGTGAGTTTTTTTCTAATAGATGAGGCTAACAGGAGTTTGGTGTTTGTGCAGGATGACTCGCATTGTATGGAGGGAGCAAGACTGCAAATATCTATGAGAGGAGGCTCTATGGGATGCAAATGTGTGAGGCACACTAGCCCATTGTGGGCTACTCAAGTTTATGTGGATCCCCTTGATGAAGAGCTTGCATTTGCAGCTTGAGACACTACTGAGATTTTTAGATATTGGAGGGGAATTTTTCATCCTATAGGGGCAGTGTGTGGATATTACATTATGAGATGTATACTTCTTAACTGGGCTCCTGATGCTGGGAGTAGTTGGTGACCTGGTGCCAAATCTCTCTCATGGGGAGACTCTAGATGAGCTCTGTGAGAGGCACTGATATGGCTCCATGTATGTGCGCGGGTCGCACATCTTACTTTTTGATATTGAGGACCTTTCTACATAGGTTGTTGTAGCAATGGTGCTATGCATATTGGGTTCATCAGGGAACCACAAGATATTAGGAGGGAAGCTCCAGATGGTGGAGAGTGCCATGGGGGGCACCTACTACAGATGGGCCCATATGTATTTTTTTGCGGTTCAACGTGTGCTGAACCATGCAAAGGCATCTGGTGGTGATTTCAGATTTGCCTCCTTCTTCTATGCTTTCTTTTTAGAGAGAGTACCAACTCTTCATCCGCATATAATGATGCAGGAGAGTGGGTCGCAGGAGCCGCAGATGCACTAGTGGTAGGACATGATGGTGCATGAGGTAGGAGACATAGTGGGCCGCTTCTGTATGTAGGAGCTACTAGATCAGTGGTGATAGCTCCCAGTATTCGTTGAGGACTACCCTTATGCTGGGATGGACTATCATGGGGATGCAGAGATGCCTCTATCTGCACGTCAGGCGTGGGGACAAGCTGGTACATATACATTATTTTTTTGTTCTTACATTCATACATAGAGTACTTTAGCTATTTGATAGTTAGTTGATGATATGCATAGACTAATGACATCTTTGTGTGCATGTACAAATATTGGTCCTCTCCCTCCAATAGGTTACCAGTGGTGGATGGGCATGGTGGAGGGACCAGACACACCCGCATAGGACCCCCATAGGGAGCGATAGGTTCTGGACAATATTTTTCCACAGGTGGAGCAACTATTGGAGGGGGTTACTAATGATGGTTGGTAGTATTTGGATGATGAACTGCTTGGTTCCTATTACCATGCGCCTCTGTGGTGGATTCCTCTGACGAAGAGGATCGCTATGGCTATTGAGTCTGTATGAGCAATGGTGCGAGGGGAGGTGGCTATGGAGGATGAAGATACCTACGATGAGGAGGATACCAAGTCAGAGGAGAATGGGGATGGATCTGGCTCTGATTAGAAGCTAGTGGAGCTTCCCCTAGTGTGTTGGTGCATTTAGGATTTTTTGTATCACGATGTATATTCAGCTGAGAAAGCTTATGTAGCTTCTCATTTTGTACTAAACATAATTGGACATATGAATTATATATATAAATATTGTTTTTGACACACATGGATGCACTTTTATGGTTTTTATATGCGAGTTTTTTTTATGATGTGAAAAATGCCTAGATGATGTATGTTACATATGTATGCATGTTTATATATGATGATGCATGATTTAGTTTTCCATATGCTTCCTATATGCGATGATGAATATGCCATTCTAGAATTTCATTAGATATTTGATCTACTACACTATTGAGGTTTCTAGGAACATGTGTGAGGTTTTTGGGAACATGTGCGAATGTGATAGATCCAAATGTTCTAACCAACTTTTTAGTGTGCAAGAAATTTATAAAGAGTCAGGGATCACGTACCCAGTAGCGGTTATTCAACTGGGAGACAAGCAGTTGGGATTCTAAGAAGATATCGAGGTGGTTAATACCCAATTGGAGGGTGGCATCCAAGAGGCTTGTGACACCATCATACTCATCTTGGTTGTTGGTTGCAATGCCCACACATATTTCATCAATGTGTATCAACTCATGTGACAAGGAATAGATAACCCATGCAGCCGAGGCGAGGTTTGGAGACCATCTTCTTTCTCCGTCAGCAAATCCAATGTAGCAACACAAGGTAAGATCCATCTGGAGCAGTCAAGGAAACAAGACGTAAGACTCACTTAAAGAAATGTGTAAAACAACAAGGGACAAAACTATGCTACAAGTGACTCGTTGGTGATGTTAAGCATAAAATATCTTGAGGTAGAACCCGTTATGGAGGTTCTCCAAGAGTTGTCCATCAGAGTCAGTGATAATGTATGCCCCTTTTCTGAGGCAGTGGTGGATAACATATGGGCCATACCACATAGATTCAAATTTTCCTTTCGTCAACTTGTGATTGGATTGGTCATAAAACAGAACCATATCGCCTTTGCTAAAGGTGCGAGGGTGGACCTGGGAGTCATAATGTGACTTCGATCGAATTTTGGTTGCTTCGATGGCTTGGAGAGAAGCACGACAATCTTCATTGGTTTGTTCAAGTATGAGGAGGAATTATTCTAAAGGCGAAGTGTCAAGGAGAAGTTCAATGGCGAGCCAGAGGGATGGAATCTGGCACTCTATGGGGGTACTGATTCAATGACATGTACTAAATAGAAAGGAGTGAAGCCAGTGGTGGTCTTCATGGATGTGCGGTAAGCTCATAGGGTGGAGAATGGCATGTGGTGCCAGTTGGTTTTATGGTTTCCTACCATCCTTTAGAGCATGTTCTTGATGATTTTATTGACCACTTTGACTTGTCCATTCCCTTGGGGGTAGTAGGAGTATGAGAATTAGTGTTCAAACTTCAACATGGTTGAAATTTCAGCCCAAACAACATCTTCGAAATGTTTACCATGGTCTAAAACTAGCTGTTGGGGAACACCAAAATGTGAAATGACGTGGTTGAAGAAAAAGCGTGCCACCGTTTCTCCTTTGCAATCGAATGTGGGCATGGCCTTGATCCACTTGGTGAAGTAATCAACTACCACAATCATGTATTTATGGCTATTGGCTAAGGTAGGGCTGATTGTCATGAAGTTGATCGCCCACTTATAGAAGGGATCAACTATGAACACGAGGTGTAATGGCACGGGGGGATTCCTTACCTTTTGGGCAAAGAGTTGACAATTGCAGCAGTGTTTGACTTCCTCGATGCAATCATCAAAGATAGATGGCCAAAAATAGTCGGCCCATAGAATATTTTGAGCGGTTTCCAAACCCAATAGGTGGCCACCGTAGGATCCACTGTGACAGTCACTAAGGACCAATTCAGCCTTGTCATGGGTGAGGCAATGATGTAATATGGTGTCAACACCCCAAATATACTTAACATCTCCTATTAGGAGATGGTGAGCGACCCGATGTTAGATGTGTCATCTATCTTTGTGGCTTAAATGAGCCACAAGATTTTGGGTGTGGAAGTAAAGAAGGATGCCCCCATACCATGGATCTTGTATGGAGATGACGAATAAGAACTCATTAGGGAGGTTAACCATTATCGGTGATGGTGCAGACAACGGGGGTAGATATTCCATTAACACAGCTAGTGCCAATGTTGTGGTGCTTTTCAGGGTGACGAATTCCAAGTTGAATTCCTAGAGGATGACTACCCACTTGGCCGTGCAACCTTATATTAGGAAGCATCTCAAGAGGTACCACATGGGGTTGGAATCGACCGCTACATGAGTATGGTTTGTGATCATGTAACAATGCAATTTTTGGACCGAGAAAATGAAGGAGAGGGTCGTCTTCTCCTTAGGTGAATATCGCAGAGTGGGGCTAGTTAGCTTCTGGATAATGTAGTAAATCATGTGCTCTTAAAGAGCATCATCTTCTTAGAACAAAAATCTAGCGATGGGATTTTTTGAGGCTGACAAATAAAGGATGAAATCTCTGGTGAAGTCGGATGCAGATAGTAATGCTGCGGAAGCCAGAGCTTGCTTTAGCGCATCGAAAGCATCTTGCGCCTGCTGATCCCAAACAAATGGAGTGTTGGATTGAGCCACACGTAAGAAACCATGGGATTTTGTTGCGTACTCTGATATCAAGCAGCGAAGGAAATTAGCCTTGCCTTGGAGACTTTGTAATTGGTGCAAAAGTCCGTGGTGAGGGGAGGTTAAGGATGGCTTGAACTTTAAGAGGGCTAACCATCATCCCTTTGTGGGACATGATGAACCCAAGTAGAAGGCCCGATGGGATACAAAAAACACACTTGAATGAGTTCAAGTAGATTTTGTACTTATGACATGACAAGAATACCTGTCGCAAGTCATCTAAGTGGTGTGCGTGCTTTCGTGACCGAGCGGTAAGGTCATCCAGATAGACCAATATTATGTGAACAAGGTCATGGAAGAAATATTTCATGGTGCACTGGAAAGTTGCTCCAACATTATTTAATCCAAAGGGCATTACTTGATATGAAAATGTACCCCATGGGGTTGTAAATGTAGTCTTCTTTCCGGATCTAGATTTGGTTATATCCAGAAAAGATGTCCATGAAAAAAAAGACCTCATGTCCGCCGTACGCGTTGATGATTTGGTAAATAAAAGGCATTGGAAAATTTTCCTTAGGACATGCCAAATTCAGGTCACGGAAGTTTGTAGATATGAGAATGGTACCCTATTGTTTGTTGATGGGAATAGGATTTGACACCCATGTGGTGTATGCAATGGGGTAAATGAAACCGGCTATGTGTAGTTTCTCGATTTCTACTTTAATTGCAACATCTTTGGAAGGGTGGATAGGATGTTTCTTTTGGTGAACGAGCGCCACATTGGGCCATGTGTTGATGTGGTTCCCAATGATTGATGGATCCAATCCCAGCATTTCGGTATAGGACCAAGCAAAGATGTCACGAAACTCTTGAAAACACGCTTTATAGGAAGCGACTTCTTCAGAGGAGCATGATATCCCCAGCATATTCTCTTCAATGATATTCGGTTTGGTTGATATATTGACCTTAATGGTAGGTGAGATATTGGACATGTTCCTCTCTTCAAAGGTGTCAGGTGTCAGAATGGAGTTTTTGAACCAATCAACCTTCCTGTGGATGAAATCCTTGGTTTCGACTGAGAACTGGTCTGATGACGAAAGAGTTTATTTGAGGATGAAGAACGCGCGGTGGTGCATATCATCACATGGGTGTTAAGGAGTAGTCAAGGCCTCAAGTATATCCTCATCATTGCTGAAGAAACAATTGGATAGATCTGAGGGATCATCAGTGGTTGTAGAGATAGGAGGGTTAGTGGAGGTGGACACCATGTAAATGGTTTTGGTGTTGGAGGAAGAAACCGAACTATATATCTCCTCCATTAAAGTTATTTTGGATTCAAGGGAATGTTTCCAAAGATTACTCAGGGCAGCTCAAAACTCAGTCAGGTCTTGGAAATGGTGAGAATAATGTCCATACAAACCACAAAGGGTGCATGCATGGTTCATTCTCAAAGAATTGTTCTTGGATGTTGGTTGGCTTCGTAGGATGACTACCGAACAATTCTCCATTGTATTCATGACATCCATGTATGTGCGAAGGATGGGGATTTCTGAAAAATTATGGGTTACATGAACCTATACATTGCACACGGTGCATGTAGGAGTCTGTTAGTGTTCGGCTGCTGCTTTGGCATTTCTGCCCCCAACCCTCTTTGGGCGGGGTGGGTTTGGTGTAGGTGTAGAAGATGGTTTTTGTCATCCAGGAGGGGGGCATGCCATCATCTCAATAGGTTGGATAGGGGTCAGCACAACCTAAGGAATTGGAGGCTCTGAGGTAGGTTCTAGGTACCACACTAAAATTCCCAGTGTAAAGTTTGGAAAATTCAAAGTAGCCATAACAAGTTTACTTACAATTCCTGATGGTGGAAAGAGGAAAGGAATTGTATGGACTGGGAGAGATCCCCAGTAATTCCCTAGTGATTTCATTTACGTTTGTGGTTGCAGATGGGGTTGTAGCTATAGCTAGGGGTGTGGCTGTTGTTGGGGCCATAGCTATGGCTTGGGGTGTGGCTCCGGTTGGGGCTTGGGTTCCACACTACTGGATGAGAGCATGTACAAGTCCGCAGTGTCACTTGGTGGCAGTATATATGAGAAGGAAGCCATCATGGAAGTGTCAGTGAATAATTCAGGGCCTACTGCCTCCATGGAAGGGGTGTCTATGTTGTCGATCGAGGTATCGATGGTGGGGATGACATTGGATGGTGCGGTTGGCCCTTGCGGGTCATGGTAAGTTAACTGGTCTACTGTCACAATATTCCTGTCATGAGGGAACATCATGAGGCAGAACACAGTGGATGCCACAACCCTCATAGCAGACATGTAGCTACGTCTGAGGAGAAGGTTGTAGTCCAGCTGAGCGTTGAAAACCTCTATGTCTATCAGAACCATCTTACCAGCTAACGAAATGGGGACATGTGGGAGAATTCTGTAGGCTCTTGTGTGGTGTCCATCATAGGTGAGCAGTGTGGTGGTAGATGGTTGAAGGGTAGGGCACCCAAGTTCCTGCTAGAACAGTGTCGACATAACACAAGTGAATGCCCCTTCATCGACTATACATCGATGTATGACCAAATTTTGAATTGATACCAGAATATGGAAGGAAATGGTTAATGGAATTATGGGTTCTCCATTGTCCAAATCGAATGTGATCAATTTGGAGTCAGAGGGGTCTACGACACTGAGTGTAGCTAGTAATGCTTTTCGTTGTGGCAGGAATGTTTTGAGCACCTCAAGAATGGGCATGGTTGTAGATGATTGGGCTAATTTTTCAATGATGTTGTAGTTTACTACCACTCTAGGGGTGGCATTATTGGCTACTTGTCTAATGGGAATCGTGGGCCTCGAGCTGTCCTATCCATGGGGGGGGCAGGGGTAGGTAGATGAATAGGTGTGTTGGTTGTGTTGGATGTGGATGCCACTGATGGGTTAGCAGTTCTAGTAGTAGATCCATACTAGTTCCCCCTAGTCTGCAGGTTAATCTCTTTAGTTGTTATGGCCAGTGAGTGATGGGAAGCTATCTCTATACGTGGAGGCAGAGTAGGAGATGCGGGATCTGGTGGGGTAAATGGTGCAGTTGCTACCAATCCTTGGAGAGGTAATGGGTTCTGGAGCACCATAGTTGGAGGGCCCAGTGGTGTTGGATTGGGTTGGGCTACCACATTCGTGGCCCCCTGAGCTTCATCTTGGAGAGATTTTTTGGTACATTCCATGAAAGGGCATTCATGATTCTAGTTCCTATAGACGTTGCACATTTTGTATGGATGGTTGGTCTGTAATGGAGCATTTTATCTAGGTGGGTTAGGCTATTGGGGAGTTTGTGCTGGTGGATTAGTGCTAGTGTTGTTTGGAGGATTTGGTTGTTTTATACCTCCTTTTGGCTGGTTATTCCCTGGGTTCCTGGCTCGGTTTTTCCTGCCTTTCCCTTATTGGTTATTGGGGGTAGGTTGGTTGGGACGATTTTGTTGAGAAAAAAATTGTCCCATGGGAATGGGGGGAGTTGGAGAAGGGGCTAGAGTGGCCTACATGGGTGCCACAAAATAGGTCAGAGAATATTGAGGGGATACAAATCCGGTCGTCTATTCTGAATATGGTTATGCTGGCCAAGTTGGTGCATGTGCCTATTGAGTTGGCATAGGTTGCACGTAAGAGGTTGTGGCTGCAGAATGGGACATCATCTTGGAATAGTCAGGTAGTGGGTGAGTTTGCACAACACCAGGGGCATTTCTTGTGTGTGGTGGAATACTTGGAGGTTCCACGTAATACGGTTGGTGCTAGGAGATAGAGCCTATGATGTCGTCTGCAGCATGTGATTCCCCCGACGCATCACAGTGGGTGGTGTCGACACACATGACGTGAGGAATAATGGCATAAAGGTATCTAGAATGAGCATAGATCAAGTCAAATTGTTGGTCCTTCAGGATGGCCTCTTCCTCAGTTTGGGGATGTTCGTAGGCGACGTCCTTAGTGATGGGAGGTAGTAAGGATTTCAAAAACCAATCATGGAAGATTATGTCATCAAGCTTGATCCTACACAGGCTGCGATGTCGTCACCACTCATGGATGTGGTCGGTTATATGGTTTGGAGTGTTTTGGAGGAAAGATAGAAATATTTCTTTCCCCTTGTCACAATGGATAGGGTGTTCGAAACACTGCAAGAACATGAAGGCCAAGGAATTTAAGTCCATATAGGAGGCTTGAGGTAGCTCTATGTACCATTTGGCTATAGCACCTGTGAGGGTGTATTGGAATAGCCTAAGTCTAATTGAATCGTATATGATATTGTTTGATGAGCACCATAGATGAAAAAATATTATGTGGTTTTAGGGGCACTCCCCTACCTTCCCTTCAAACTTTGGAATGTATGATGGCAGTTTGATTTACATTGGCGGACAATGGGCTTGATGAAATATTGGGTCGTTGGTCAACCTGGCTAGATCAGGAAAGTTTAGGTGAGTCATGAATGGGAGGTTAGACCTAAGGTTGGTATGATGGGGCCAGTAATGGCATCAGTATTTGTAGGATCATTGTGTCCCTACATGACTAGAGGTATCTGAAAATGACTTCCTATAATGTGAATAGTCGAAACAGTAGTGGAAGGGACACTTCCCCTAGGCACAAAAGGTGGTACTATGGGAATCATAGAAGTTGGTATAGGGCCACCACTAATGGGTATTGGACTGATGATAGTATGCAGAGTGGTACCAGGACCACCGACCAAAATGATGGCAGTGATGGGGGGAAAGGATGTAGGTCCACTGCCAATCACCCCTCCAAAGAAGGGATTAGGGTTTACGCCATCCATGGGGCTAGATGATGCAGTGTGCAGATTTGGCTTGGATTGGTAGGAATTTGAGTCAAAGTCAAAGGTTGTGTGGCCTTCCGATGGTGAGGAGGGTTGCTGAGAATGGTCTTGATGATGTTGGTTTAACGAGCCAAATTGAGGGGACTCCCCCTTGAGACGAGAGGAGGATCGTGGTGGATCAATTACATCTATCTTATAGTAACAGGTAATGCAAATTAGACCCCAGTTTAATGGCTTCCTATTGTCTTACAGGTGGTCACTCGACCACCAAGACTGTCAAAAGACAACACTTGGCATTTTCCTATGAGGTTTTACTAGTCAATCAGAAGGATTCGTTGGCCCATTTCGCTTGGAAATTCCTCTCATTGGATAGCTACTTTGGGGTTCCTGTGGTACTCTTCATAATGAGTTTTAGGGCATAGCCTAAGCACTTCCCACAATTATGGCAATTAGGGACTTATGTCCTCAAACTGCAAAATTTGATTTAAAGTAAATTGGTTACTTTTAAAGGTTCGCTCGAGGTCATGAACCGAGGTTAGTTGAATTAAATGGTGTGGTTGTGTGCACTTTTGTTAATGAGTTTTGTTTATTTTAAATTATTTTTGCAATTATTTGGTGAGAAAGTGGTCCTGGTTTTTCTATAATATGGTTTGATCATGCAATGGGAAATATGAACTATAATGTGTAAACCAGTGAAATTAACATAACTCAAGCGCAACTAAAACTGCAAAAATGGAAATATGTAATGTGTCTGCCCTACTTTTGTATCCCCTCAATCCAAGAAAGAGTGTTAGGCTCTAATAAAAGTGGGACCAAGCCCACCTATAGATCCACTGGTCACTCATCAAATTGAAGGTTGCTCAACAGGGAGGATGCGAACACTATGAAATTCCCAATGGTTTCCACTCCCTCTAGCTTCCAAGTCACTTGTTTTCAATGGACTAAAGGAATCACAAACAAAGGTGCCTATTACTACACTTGTTCAACCCTCTATCTTATCTCAGAAGACCCTGGAGGGTGATGACTGAGTAAAGGAGGAAGGGATGGACAAGGAGGTTAATTCCCAATGTATTTAACTATGAAATATTAAATCTAAACTGGCATGAAATTAACAATGTAGAAAATAGATTGGCACTTAAATAGTTATTGAAATAAATAGTCGAATGCAGAAAAAAATGAAAAAAGAGCCAGGTCATTTATGTTTACTAGACAATAGTGACTTGGTCACATCGATGGTCCAAACAGCAGTGACTGAGGTAAAGAAGACAGTAACAGTTCCCAAGAGGGCAGGTCACTCCTTTCAGTCCTGTGCAGATAACTAGGTCGCACCTGTCAGGCCTGAATGGGAAACTGGGTTGTGGTTGTAGGATTTAAAATAATGACTGCTTCTTGGAGCTAGGTCGCACCTTACTGGGCCAAGAAGGTGACTGGGTTGCACCTGTACATCTAGAATAAGTGACTAGGTCACCTCTTTCAGCCCAATATAGGCGACTTGGCCCGAAAGGAAGAAAAATTAAAAACGGAGTCAAATACGACCGATAGTAACTGGTATTGGGGCTGAATGGACTCATATTGACCCTCTAAGGGATCGATCAGGTGTAGAAATCAAGTAAAAACAATACAAAACTAAAGAAAACCAGGGATCCTGAAGGATCAACCCAGTATGGTTTCTAATATGTGGTTGGAAAAAATCCCTAGCCACATGCATAAGCACCTACCTTCCGTCTATAGGACAGAAGGGTAGAGTCAATGGATAAAAAATAACCTGCAAAAAACTATTAGCAATAAACTAAGCATAAAAATTTAAACTATGAACTAAACAATAAAAAAATGGAAACCATTATACCTCAGATTTGTTTTGAAAGGGGACCGCCATGCCCAAACTAAGAATATGCCACTCCATAGGAAAGGTTGGTGAGGAGTCTGACTCGACACACCAAGGTATGGGAAAATGGGGAAATGAGGTCAATGGGATGAATGACTTGAGAAAAAAGTTCTCTCAATTCAATCATACAACTATAATAATGGTAGGTAGGAAAATGGTCATGAGTGACGGAGACTCCCACCCCTCCTTTTATAGTTTTTCTCACGTTTTCAGGGTTTTAAGCGCCTAGTTAGGGTTTCGGTCCCTACCTAGGGTTTTAATCCCCCTTTCTATTATTTTTATCTCCTTTCAGGGTTGTTATGCCCTTTTAGGGCTTTTAGGGCTTTTAGCTTCTTTTTGGAGGCTTTATCCCCCCTTGTGAGCTTTTTAGCTCCTTTGTGAGCTATTTTGGCTCTTTTGGGGGTGTTTAAAGCCTTTTTTGATTATTTTAGGCTTTTGTAAGAGAAACATAGGTTAAATGTGGGGGTGGGGGTACAATGGGTTAGGAAATAGATTTATGTAGGTGGTGTAGGCCTTATAGAGCAAGTTAGGAAAAAAATTTCGTTAACGGGCTGCAAAATTCAAAAGTAATCGCCACGAAAGAGATTAAGATCAACAGACAAGGTTGATCATTGTATCAGATCAACAAATGCTAGTTATTTAACAGGGAGAATTAGCATGGATTAATAAAATAATGATGTGCACGAAATCTGAATAAAATATTCCTTATGATATTTGGGGTCCACCGCCGATCTAGATCTGAAGGTCCTCATGGATTTCATAGATTGAACTAGAAAATGAGTTAATTGCTGAGATGGGTACGGAATTTTAATTCAAATAAGTTTGTTCTATTTGGAGTCCATTGTTGGTTGAAGTTGACGGAGATCGAAGATTGCTAAAGATCAATGACCATGGTAAATTTTGCTGATTTAATAGCAAGTTAGATAAAAAGGACAATGAGTAGTGAAATCCAAAACCAATCATTGGGAATAGGATCAAGATGAATATATAAGGTTGATCATTGAAACAGATCAGCAACCATCAACAATTTCGCTAGGAGAAGTTGCACGGTCTGAGAAAGTTTTGATGTGCGCAAAATTTCTATGAAATTCACTTCGTCTTATTTGAAGTCCAGCATTGATTGATGGGGATCCCAATCCGACGATGGTAAAGACATTTCACTGGGTAAAGTGACAAGAGGTTAATAAATTCTAGTGGGTGTGGAATTTCCATCAAATACAGTTTAATACATTTGGATTCCACCATTGATGCGACTATATGTAGATCCAACAACCCTCAAGGGATTTCATAAATTTAACTAGTGATATAGTTAACATTCTAATCAGAGGAAAATTTCATTGAGAAATATTTTACTGACAATGTGGATGGTATAGATCAGTTAAGAAAAGTTGTTGAATCCGACCTTGAGAAGATCACCAGCGGTGAATGATTTTCGTGCAAAGAAAAGTGAATATCCATCACTCAAATTAGATCGTATATCGACGATCAGAATTGAACCTGCAAAGAAATCAATGGTTCAAAATAAAAGTAGAAGCAGGAAAGTGAGAGGTAGAGAATCACAAAAATACTTTGGGAAATGTCATAGTTCGCTACTCGAAATCTGGAATCGATGGTCTAGAAAACATCTGCATAAGATCAACGGTGCGGAAAGATTACTTCAGAAAAGAGGAAATATCTAAATGACATGTTGAAAAGGTTATAACCCCCTAATTCACAATTCAAAATATTGACGGTCAGGATAACAATTGAATGAGATGGATGGTGCAGAAAGATTGGTTTGAAAATTGGAAATCATGGAATAATATTTGGAAAAAGTCACATATCCGATATCTAAGTTCCATCTTAGATCAACTGTCACGGAGAGATCAAAAAATATCAACAGTGTGGAATGATTGGTGTGGATAGAGAAAATCATGGAATGATATTTTGAAAAAGTCACATATCCGCTATTTGATTTTTATCTCATATCTACGGTCAGAAAAAATCTTGAAATGATATCAATGACTCAAGATGATTGTGGAAATAGAGATTGCAGAAGAACACAACTTGAAGAATAAATTGTAAATCGATTAACAAGGAATTGTTTTAGTTGTTTTGAAGAATCACACTAGAGGTAGATGACTCTACGACTCAGTAATAGAATGAGGAATTAAGCTCTCATGTAGAGGCACGATCGAAGAATGAAATGGAACAATGGTGAAGAGATGTGTCTGCAGGAAATGCGAAGTATTTATACAGAGAGGGATGAGTGAGAGAAACAATGTCCGTGGTCTAGATCATAGAAGAAGAAGCTGAGACCAGTGAGTGTGACAAATTTTGAAAGGTAAAGGAATCTGGAAGATTACTAAAATCATATTAGGGTGGTAGGGTGGTGCTAGGGAAAGCAACAAGCATGAAGGGGGTTGTATCCTTCTTCCAATAGAAGCTGGTAAATAGGGTGTAGTAGCATCTTGTCAGTTGTAGCTAAACAAATAGGGGGTTGTAGCCTCCTTCCATTATTTTCTGGTAAATAGGGTGTAATACCATCCTTGTCTATAGCAGCAGGAAAAAACTATTTGTAAATAACAATTTTGCAATAATAGGAAGGATTGGTGGTTCACCCAATTCGGATTCCACGATAAATTTGTGTTCTATGTTTTTTTTTTTATGATTTGTTTTAATGAGTAAATTAAAAGTGGTTTTAAATTGATAAAAGTTAAAATATTGATTCACCCCCCCCACCCCCTCTCAGTATTGACCAATATTTCAACAATTATGGAATATCATGCACAATAGAGATGTGAAGATGGTGTCATGTGAATGCTTAGAGATGGTTCTACATTTAGAGGCATTGAAAAAATGTGGTCCATTTTTAAAGAGGAAACTCGTAATGTAAGACTTTCAATGGTAGTTGATGGTGTAAATATATTTGGAGAGATCAAAACTAGTTACTATGCTTTCCTATGATATTTAAAAAAAATAACATTCCTCCTTGGATGTCAATAAAGTTATAACTTAAATCATGTTGGGATTAATTGTTCTAAGTATTTATTTCTAATATTGTTAACAACATATAACCAATTAATTTTTTTATTTATTTTTACATTTCTCCATGTACAGGAGATTAATAATATGTATTTTCAAATAAATAGGTAAGCACCAAGTTGGAGATATGGATGGATATCTGAAACCTCTTATAGATGAAATTCTAAAATTATGGGCCAACATCAATTTGTACATCTCCAATCCAACAAGTCAAGAACAATTTCAATTCCAAGGAATACTTAAACGGATTATTGAGGATGCACTTAGGGTTATAGTTTTAGTGTTATGTAAACTTGTAATGTACCTCTCTATATATTTTATAACTTGTTGCCACCTTTCACACACCTGGGTCACATGGCATAAATATTCAAGCCACTCGGTGTGTCCTTGGGGGCAAGTCTCGAGTCAAGGCTATCACCTTGTTCTTGACTCCTCTGTTTAGGCTCAACTCCTAACAAAGCCAAGGGGGGTAGACCCTATTAAGTTACTAAGGACAATTACTTAGTATGGTGATGTTAAACTGAAGGAGTTGTTTAGGAGTTTGAAATTTAGCTATAGACAATCAAAGATGACAAGATACAAAAATGAACACACGAAAGCACAATGTTGAGACACAATATATATATAAAGCAAGAAAATAACCAATGCCTTAGAATGGAGTCAAAGAATAAAATAAATGTACTTGCATGTGCTTGGAGTGAATGTTTTGCAATTGACTCTTGGTACGTTTTAAGTTAAATTTGAGGTGTGAGTTGATTAAAATTAGGCGAACGGGTGGACTCCAGATATACCGAGAGTACTTGGAGTATGTCCAAAACTAAACCTTCACGGCTACCCGCAAGGAATATGTGGGATGAATGGAGTCTCTAGGGATATTTTTCATAACACACCCATTAGGGTGTGATAGAGATCGGTGCCCTGAGGTCACTTCTCAGAAGTTCCCGCTTCCTTTGGGTATTCTTCCACCGTAAAGGTTTGATCTAGGTGTTGGATTTTCACCTGATGGTTTGTAAATTTGGAAGAGTAAGTCCTAATTATTCTAGTCACTCAAGTGATTTTGATACAGCTTGACTGATTGGATGAACTGCAGCCAAGTGCATAGTATACACACTGGAGTCTTGTCAATTTTAGTAAATTTTAAACTGGGTGTTCTTGTTTAAAAGAAAACCCTCCAGGAACCTCTTTCGATCCAAGTGGATCTCAATCGGGGAATCGAGGAGGGGTTAATTTTATAATAGCTGAAAAACAAATGATATAAAACAAAACAGATACACAATTCTAGTTTTCTAATTAGTCCTACCACGAATCTCTTTCCCCTTTCGGGTCAATCGAGAAGTCGTGAGGTAAGTATTAAGATTACTTTGAAATATAAAATATGGAATATGAAATTTTATAATGAAATAAATTATACTAACCTATATATTAGATCAATGCTATTTTGAAAAGGGATGAACAAAAAGCAACAAAAAAGACACCGACACAAATCCCCCCAGGGGGGATGGGGAATGGGCTCGAAAGATCCTATTCAAAAATTATTTTTATTAACAATGGTTAAAATATCAGAGAACTGATATAATTCCTCTATATCCTTATACAGAGTGAAATCAAGAGCTTAGAAAGTGTGAAAATTAAAGGTTTTAGTCAAATGGGAGACCCCTGGGGGGATTTGAATGCTCCCGAGGCCACTTCCGAACAGCAGATTCCTTTCTTTTCTGAAAAACCTACTAAAAAACAGCAAGAGTATTAGACTGAAATATTCCCAAAATCACTATGAAAGTACCTTTGGGTCAGCTCACTTTTAACCAAAAAAAGGTAAGCTAAAAACTAGTTAAAAGGGTAAAACAGGAACCATGGAAAGCAGGCTTTCCTTGGGATCTTGGCTTGCATTTTGGGAAGAAAATAAGATGTACAATTTTATTTCAGAATATGAAATTTTAACATACAGAAAAGGAAACTACCTTAAAAGCAAGCTACAAATTTTCATTAAAATGCTTGTGAAAATATGGTAATTTCAGCTAGATCTCTTAAAATGTAACTTTATATGCAAAACAAAACTAAGATATAGACTTAGGAAGGGACCTTAATAAATATATCTATGTGTAATTTTCTTAATGAGATAGATCTGAGCATTAAGAATCCTTAATAGTAACCAGTTTGAAGAAAATTTAAGATCTTTAAAGGAGGAAAAGGGGAAGAGAAGTGCTTGTTGTTGAAGCAGATCTGGAAAGGAAACTTGGTAGTGAAGCACTGAGGGGCACGATATTATTAATATATATTGGAAACCAATGGAATCAAACCTGAACCATAGATCTTCCAGTCATGGCAAACCTGTAAGATACACAACAAATCCTGCAAACATAACCATTAAATCTGAAGATACATATGAGAAGTAGATGATACAACATGCAAATAATCTTATTTACCATACAGGTATTAGCTCATTCAAACATATGTAGAAAAATAGAAGTAATTAAGCTTACTTACAATGATCTATCCCTATGATTTCAATAACCATTCAGGAAGACAACATTTAAGTGCAAAAAAATTGAAAAAATAGCAGTTTCACCTCGAATGCAGCATGATAATGATAATCCACACATGAAAGGTACTCCACAATTGAGCCTCCAAAGCTTCTGTTTATTTCAACAAATGATGATCAATACACAATTACAATAGCAAGCCCTTCAATCCAGCTCTAACTAGCTTGGAAGAGGCTGTTGTGCTTGGATATATACAAAAACCAGGAGATCCAGCCCAGGGGGTGCAAATCCCAAGGAGATAAACCAAATATGCTTATGGAGAGTCCATCAATGCTTGATATGTGTCTAACTGAGCCAGGTTTGAGTCTCATTGAGTGCAATTGTCAATTGGAGAGCTAATTTGACTGACACCTCAAGCTGTTGACTGAAGCATCCACCAAAACTCATCCAGATGAGCCAAAACGTGTTGAGGAGAGAGGGAGGGAGAAATTCCCCATAAATAATGCTGAAGATCAACTATGGATATGATTTGATCACCTCCTTCAGTCAAGGATTTGTCAGATCCAGTCAATGTGGTTCATATCTTACTGGTTTCAATCAAATCAGCTGAGAATCCACTGATCTATGATTTTGGATTTGCTCCATTATTCATCAATTTATTAATTAAAATAATCAATAAATGATTTTTTGGGGCTTTCTAACCTGAGTGATGGAAAATCACTCAAAACTAGGAAACAATGGCTCCGTGGGTTTACATGGTGCTCTTAGCTTGAAAATGAGCACCTACATGAATGAAACTGATTATTTGTCCCACTTTTATTACAAAATCAAATTTTCCAATTAAACTATTAAAAAATAGCCTAAGTTTTGAAAAATTTATATTTTAATAAAAAACACTGAAAAAAATAAAAAAATTGAAAAAATGAAAAACCTAGTGGGACTTAGACATGTTCATATGACTCAACCATGATGTCTAGCATGTTTATCCATTGACATATAGACTCTAATAACCTCAATAGTCCTAAATGCCAAGCCAACCACCCCAAATTTGGAGGTATGGAGTGAAAAACTCAGAAATTATCAGTCGTTTATTCAACAACCAATAATAACCAAGGGAAAAAACACCCTGGGTTGATCGGATTGACAAATAAAGTCTAAGAGAACTGTGAGGACCCTGCAGCAAATAATTAATCAAAATACATGATATAGCAGCATAACTCAAAATCACTTTTATATTAATCGCAGGCCACTTCGAGGGGGCAACCTCCTTTGAGCAAGCTCAATACAA
>LPNX010624482.1:95159-140830 GCA_001517045.1 Pseudotsuga menziesii
GTATCCAGGAATGAATTATGCAGAAGGGAATTGCAAAGGTGTTAGTGAAGGTTTAGGGAAAACAGAGTTGAAACCAAGGAGATATCGTCGAAAATTAGATTTTTTTTTTCCAGGAAGGGATCTGCAACGGCGCGAAAGTGATCGGAAACAGTGGAATCTACAATGACATGGAAGTGATCGGCACCAATTGGATCTGCAACAGCGCGGAACTGACCGGCAACAGTTTTGGACAGACGAAATCTGCGATTGTGCAACTGAAAATAGATATGGACCCCAGGTATGTGCAGCTTCCTATCGGTTCAAGGGAATCACTCGGCCACCAATGCTGTCCGACGGCTTGCGTATTGGGGTAGTACCCCTCACTCCACGGCTCAGGTAAAACTAATAACCGCTTGGCCACAAACGACAGCTCTTGGTTTACCTCACGGGTGGGAACTAGTCAATCAGGTAGGGGTTGTTGCCCTTTTTGCTGGTAGGTCCTCTCAATGGGCCAGCTACTTCAGGGTTCCTGTGGTACTCCTCACAATGAGTTTTAGGGCTTATTCCCAAGTACTTCCCACAGTTAAGCGGATAGGGATTATTCCCAGATCCGAACCTGTAACAGAAGCGAAAAAAAAAAAATTGGGCAGAAATTTCACCCAACGAGCCCAAGAAAGTGCTCTTATACCAGATGTGAGGACCCTGCAGCAAATAATTAATCAAAATACACGATATAGCAGCAGAACTCAAAATCACTTTTATATTAATCGCAGGCCACTTCGAGGGGGAAACCTCCTTTGAGCAAGCTCAATACAAAATAACTTCATGGTGCCTTCCTTGGCCTCAACACACACTTATATACTAAAAATAGGCACCAATACTATGGGTAAAAACCATGGGCCAATATAAACTATGGATCAAAACCATGCGCCAATACTATGGGTCAAAACCATGGGCCAATATAAACTATGGATCAACAAATACTACAGGCAGCTTACAAAGCATATGCGCCCAACAACAATAACACAAAATATGGATCAACAATTACTATGGGACGACTTACAAAGCATATGCGTCCAACAACAATATACTAACATGGTAAAGAGAAGGATTGACATGGGTTCCTAACAAGACCGAGTCTTTTACAGGCACTATCATGCTAGAACATTTATTACAATTCCCCCATGGGGTATGAACATGTGATATAGTACAACAAAGCTCCCAGAAGCAAGACTGAAGGTTCTCTGAAGTCCGAACAAGTTATCCTTGTCCAGTTCACGAGGCTCACTTGATAAAAAATACCACTAAGTACAACTTAGGTGGTAACATAACCCAAGTTTCTTTTAAATATTTTTTTCATTTTGTTAACATTATCCTATAACTTGTAGGGATTCAAGCAAAGCGTAAATATGCATGTCTAGTATGTAGTCTAAGAATAATATCTAGATGTTTAATAAGTTTAGGAAAGTAGGTTTATAATGAGTTCAAGAATCTCCTGCCTACGGATCATATATATAAACTTATTGAAAAAAATTCTTTAATCGAAAGGAAGAGATTAGGAAAACATCATGGAAAATGATGCCTCAAATATGTAAACACTAGTAGAAAAATGGGTTCTAAATGACCAGGCGACCATAAAAGTTGGTCACCATTTGAAATAAATGACTAAATTACCAAAAACATTTGTCACCACAGCGTTTTTAAGTTAAATATGACCAAATTTTAGCAATTTTAAGTGATCACAACTTAAAAAGACTAAAATAAATTACTAATTTAGACATGGGATTAAAAAATGGTCTAATTTAGCCTCATGATAAGAAACATGACTATAGATTCTAAGATAGTAATTGTATAAGACGTCCTTATAATAATCAAATATTTCATTATATGTCACACACAAATTAAGAGAGTCTGTATATTATATAACATATAATTTTATAATTATATATAACATGTTTCTAATATATGTCTCTAGATATGACAATATTGTAATTATAACTAACCTAATTAGTTTCCAATGACTAAAGGGGTCACTAAATATATTTATAGTGTAAAAATTATTAAATTGTAAGATTTTATTGTCAAAAGTGCAATTATCCATTGTTCAGACAATGGATAATTGCAATTTTTAAAGTAAAGTTTTACAATTTTATAAAGTTTAATGTTGCAAGTGGATTCATAGATCCCCAATTACCAGAAAAGGAAGAATGCTCCATGATATTTAGCTTTCTATATCTAATTGTATGTACAAAACCTCCACCTCAATTCTCTCATCTTAATAGCTAGACCAATAAGAACTTGAAGCCTAAATTGTGTGTGTGTGTGTGTTATAATATATAGTCAATATATAATATTATAGTTTATATTTATTAAATATATAATATGATAATATAGATATCATATATATATTATTAGTTAATATACTAATATATTATATAGTTATTATATATATTTAATATATTAATATATTATATAGTTACTATATATATTAATATTAATATTAATATTAATATTTACAAATTTAAATAAACAAGAATATAAGCAAAACAAGTATAATAAAGAGAGGGAACTAAATAAGAAAAGGAAAAAGAGAGAAAGGTGAATGAGCAGGAAAAATGGGTAAATAAAAAAAGAGATTGGGAGGGAAAAAAAGGTAAAATAAATAAAACTATGGCATTTTTAAAAAGGAAACTCCAATAGATCTGATATGTAGAAATTTCATCACAGGGAGGAAGCTGCTTATTGTGAATCTATGATGAAGATGGAAAGGGGTTGAATCGATGCCAAAAAGGTTAGACTGGTCCAATTGAGGTAGTTATAAATAAATTTTCATTATTTTTCTCTCTTTAGTATTGCATTTTCACCATTTTAAGGGTTTGTTTAGCTTCAAGCACTTTATTTTTTGGGTAATTTCCTATGGATTTGTTTAAATATTGTTGTTCATGGTGTCCACTATCAAAATATTTGTAAGAGGACAAGATCCTCATATGGCCAATAGTCTAGAAGGTAGGTGTCATGTCCCCTCCCATCAACTCCACGTCAGAGGGAGACATGAACAATGTAGAGGGGTGCTATAATTTCACCCCTAAGACCATATTACGAAACTATAAACATACAAATGTATGTGAAAATTCATATTAATAATACACAATGGAACTTAACTCTATGAATGCACACACACAACATGTTTATACTAGCATACTCCTAACACACATAATAATAAAACCATGGACAACAATAAATTCATTTTCATGCTATTCATGGGAATATAATTGAACAATCCATGTTGGTTCAGCTAATTCAATTTAATACAATAAACAATCATTCAAAATACATTTGGAAGTAAGAGAGACATCCATAAACACTTATATTTTAATTAAAATTGTCCGAGGAACTTACTATGGAAGAGAAATGTTCCACTCAACCATAGGTCCTTGTCCAACCTATATTATTTCCTCTAAGTGACCACCCCCAAGCTGGGTTGTGTATCCACTAAGGAAGATATTCTCAAGCTCATTCAAAATGATAGGTACAAATAATGATGCTAAGCGAGCACACAACTGAGTTTGTTAAGCAAGTAGGGAGGCAGGGAAGGAGATTTCTAATCCAGCCAGATCAACTGTACAGTTATAGGTGTTAAATTCTATGAAGCATAGGATCATCAAGCCTACCGAATTCAAATGGACAATAAGATTGTAGAAGAGAGAGAAGAATTTAGTAACTCAGATCAATAATTCGTGGCAGATAAAACACTCATGAGACCAATAATTGGAATAATAATCATAATCCATTAACCAATATATAATTAAGTAATACAATGGTAATACATATACGAAAATTTGGATGCCTGAGATAAGATTCGAATGTACCAACTCGGATAGAATCTGGAGCTAACTCAATGTGGGAAAATCACCACTAGAGCTCACTAATGCAACTCTGGATCACTAAAATAGTTTACAACCTGCTAATTGATGAGGGTAGGTGAGAAAATGTTCCCTACTTACAATGAATCATGGAAATTGGTGCTAGGATGACTGAGAGTGATCTAACTGATGGGAATCAAAGAAAAACTTGACTTAAGTGAATACCTAATAGATTCAACTACTAGAGACTATTGGTGGAACTGAGGTTTGGTTCCTAAATTATAGTGATTAGTCCTTAGGGACCCTAAACTCGTGCAAATAGGTGCAGTAAGTGGAAGATGTCCCATAGGTGTGTCCCGAATGCACTAGTGGAGTGATGAAGACCTCCTAAGCTAGGAAGATGAACAAACAGAATATGTGGTCAAAGGGATGATTAATAATAATCCCAACACCCCCCCCCCCCCTTAATCCCAACTTTGGACAACCTAGGACCTAGAAACTAAGACCAAAGGTCACCCATACAATCTAAATGAAAAAAATAATAGTTGCTTAATAAAATCGGGGAAATGCGGAAAACCACATGGTAACCTTGCCTAAAAGAAAGCAGGAAAATCAGGATCAAGCTTCCCTATCAATATTAAATTTATTCTTGAATAAAAAACTTGTGAAAATATTTCTGTAACCTGCATCTCTATGGAGGAGTGAAGTAGTGTTATGGTCCTTGTGTGCATGAGTATCCTTGGACTGCACATGTAAAACTATCCATAATTCAATGATAGACATGAGAAGGAATATTTCCTTTGTCTCTTGTTTCTACATGAAGAGTGACATGATTTAATTTGTTCTTCAGTAAGCATAATTGTTTCTCATACCTTACCATCATGTAGCATCTTTATGGGAGCTTGTTGTACCTCTCTGAAGGAAGTTAATTTTCTTGATATAGTGCAAGGGACTCTTTTTGAAACTAGGATCGTGTTCTCCTAATGTCATATGGATCTCCAGTCATGTTCCCACCTACCTCAATAAATGTTTACACTCATTTAGGCCTAGGATTGGGAGTAGGGACTAGATTTTGATCCAGATCACTATGAAATTCATCTTCAATTTCATAAACTGATTCAACTGGGTATTGATTCCTCTGCTTCATATTTTGAATATGAAAAACTAATGGAAACATTATCATATGAAAAAGGATTAGGTAAAATGGTTTTACCTTCCCTTTCAAATAGAATTTGATGATGTACTCGATCTGAGTATGGAAAAATGTGTGAGAGTTCATATTCCTTGGAGGCATGGTTTTCAACACCTTTCGTTATAATATTCCCAGTTGAGATATCTGAGATATACATAAGTCAAGGACAAATAATACTCGATTTGGCGGTCGAATATGTGTCATCTAGTATACAGATAACACATATGCAACTAAGGAGGGAACATATAGTACATATTTGGACAATCTATGCTTTAACTTGATTGAACCCTTTCCTTCAGCTCAAATTTCAGTGCTATCACCCATGTGAATACTCTGACCATCAATATGTTTTAATGAAGAGAATGATTCTCTGGATGCAACCATATGATTGGAGGTTCTTGATTCAATGAGGAAGGAATGTGATTTTGAACAACTATCCTTTAGTGCATGGCATCTCTCGTCATGATCTTCAGTCTTTTCTCTATAGTTAGCCTTTGTTGTGCCTTCAGGTTCTCAAGTCTTCTTCTTTTGTTCCTTCTTCTCCAGTGAAGACTCTTCTGTAGGTTGTTTGATACATTCTAGCTAGTGATCTTTCTAACCACTTTATTTAAGGATTGGATTGACCTCTATTCTCAACAAGTGATTCTGGTGTTTGCTACCAAGCTTCCCTTCTTCAAGCATACTTTTTTGGTCCTTAACTAACATATCACATAATGTGTCAAAGGTAAAACCCTTACCAATTGTTCTTTGTGCCATCCGATTGGAAGAAAATGAGGAACATAAAACATCATATGGTGTCTTAAATTCACCAGAACCAACTTAGTGAGGTGTCCATCCTTCTTAGGAAAACCTTGCCATATTTTCATAATTTACGCTATAGATCCTTGATACAAGTTAAACAGACCTTGATCCAATCAAAGGAAAGAGGTTGAAAAGAGATAAAATATTTTTATATATGCATAACTTTTCCTTCATTTATCTTGTTGAATAGAGTCCTTAGATTGTTCCAAATGACATAAGGAAATTAGATCTTGCTTGTATGAAATATAATCTCCGTTGAAATGTAGGTTGTGATAACACCTCAATATTTTTTCTTTTTAACGTCAATGGTGAACTTAGCATTGGAATCCATCACATAAATAATGGTAGTGTTCATGAATTGCCGTAGTCCTTTTATATTCAACAAGGTCTCCATGTTTGTCACCCAAATTGAATAATGATCTCCATTGACAATAATAGATTCTATATTGGAAGTCATTCTTATGATCTAACATATCTTATCAAAGTTCAGGTAGATGTATCCATCAATAAATCTTCAACCCATATTTGATCAACCCTAGATCTAACTCAACATGATATCTATACAATAGTTCTAGGTAAAAACCAACATCTCTAATACCATGTTGGGGAACCTCTTGACGTTGAACTACAAAATATAAAATAAAATCACATAAGGGAACAATATTCCAAGAGGAAAGAGAATGTCTAAATACATTGTTACATTATTTAAGAACAAATCATTACTATCATAAAAGCACAATGTATATTCAAAATTAAAGACATCTAGAATCTCATATACATTCTCTACTTACAAAAACCCATAGGGTCATCATGTTATAGCCTCCATCTCTAACCAACTCCCTGAAAGTGAGAAAAATCTGGTAAAAAATACGGTCGATTGGTTCTAAATTTTTTCACAAAATATGCAACATCCCTAAGTGTAGTCATTTTTTATATTCATGTCAGCCATAGTCTTACCCCTAATTTAGTCATTCCTCTAACTTTCCTAGTTGGGACTCTAGTGGACTGCTTCTTGTTGACTTTTATGCAAATTTGTTTATATTTGATCTTTAATTATTTAAATGCGGGAATATTGAATACTTGAAATCAATGAACCATTCATACACAGAAATTTAATGACAACACAATATGTACCCTCAGGAAAAACCTCAAAACAATGAGGATTAAAAACCATAGAAAATATTCTCAGTAGAATTATGCTAGATAGAAAAGAATGTATTTTACAATAGCAGATTTCTTCCAGCACCATAGGTATAATATAAGAGAGAATAAACACCCAAGTTGTAGATATTAAGCAATAGAGAAGAGAAATCAACCATATGAACTTTCCAATGTGTCCAATGTAGTAATAACTTGAAAAAATCATTCCCATGAAATAATTAATGAATCACTACATGGGGAATTAAAGTCCCATGCAAACTATAGTGAATTCTCTTCTTGGAGAAGATATGCACCATGATTTCATCAATCATGCATACATAATGCACTATGCATTTCATATTTGACATTAATGAACTTTTTTTCTAACTGGATGTAGGATAACTTAGTTAGAATGCTAACTCAAGTCTCGTCATGCAATTTCCTTAACTCAAGTATTCTTTTAGTTTAACTAAAGTGTTCTATTTTAGTTTAAGTAAAGTGTCATATTTTAGTTTAACTAAAGTTTCATTATCCAAAACACTTTAGTTACCTAGTTCCTTTTTATTAAAACTTTGTTAACTATTGTTAATTGAGATCATTCTGATTGATTTACTAAAGTGACCACTATGAGTTATCCTTTAATTAACCAAGACATAGATTGTTATATTAACTGAAGCTTTAATAACTCGAGGTCACTTTAATCAAGTGAAGTTTTCTCATGAGAAATTCAAATGATCTTTGTTCTCTATGCATTTATATTTATCACTTCATCTTTACTGCATGGTCTATATGTGCGAACTTTAATTTATATATCATATCATATTCTACTAAGAATATTTATCATATTTCGTGATCATATTACATTACTCTTGGACCACATGATCATATGATAAAGTAATTCACTCTAGATTTGGCTAGTCTCTAAAGGAGATTTAATAACATACAATGACCATGGTTAGTAATAATTCCCATAATATTAATGCTTCTACATGCAAAGAATCACCTCTACACTGTAGGCCGACCTAAACACACAAGGATCCAACTTGACACAAAATTCCTTAGCTTTCTCCATCAAGATTATACAACATCATCACTTTGACATATGAAATTATTCACCTCAACACATGGGGAATGTTACAGAGAGAAATTCCTATGGCTTTGGGTACCACAACAGAAAGCGTAACTCCAAAATCAATCCTTTCCTATATGCAAGAGAAATCAAACAACTAACACTAAAGGATATCGATTCATACCTTATTTCGAATAGTTGATGTAGATCCCTGTTGAGCTTTACAACTTCAGCTTGAATTGACAAATTGCTTCCTCAACATTCAATAAAAAAGACAAGCATGCTATATATAATTGTTTTATGTCTACTCTAGCATATATAATCAATAACATATAAGCATTTGAAATCATCCATGGATAAAATATTCATTCAAACACACATTATTGGACAGGAAAAGATATTTNGTCTGCAAGTCTACAAATAAGAGAAACCGAGTCCCCCACTTGGCCTCCACCACTTCAATCCTCCATCTCTCGAAAGCAAGCTCACAAGAAAAAGGAAAGCTTGGGAATAACACAAAAGTACTCCAAGGGACAAAGGGGATGCAGACTCAAGCACAAGTTCTGGCAACAATGAACTATATTTTTCTTTCTCTCAATTCCTCATATGTCTTTAATGTATCCAAAGGGATCCTTATATAGCTCTTCAGTGGGGTAATGAAAGGTCAAATCTGAGCGATATCAAGGCATATGGAAGGCTAGGAGACCAATGAGTCAGATCCACATCAAGGAAAACTCCAAAAGAATTTGGGATTTTGCACACATCCCAATGTATGCGGTTTTAGAGGTCAAACCCATGTATATACGCGATAAAGGGTTTAAAATTCGCATATGGAAATTTAAGCATGTTTTTAGGGATGATCTAGGACACATCAAAGGAACAAAAATGGTCCATGGGGTCTAAGGTGTCTACATAGGGACAAGGAAAGCCATAAAAGTGTGATTCACCATGTGTGGTAAAATCAGATATAATAGATTCCCCCTAATGTGTGAGGTCAGAGGGGTCATACGATGGCCTAAATAAATTATAAGTCCATTCTAGAACTGAAGTGATGAAGAATCCAGTGGAAGAACCAACCATCCAACTAACACTATACAATGATACAACTCTGCACCTAACCGCAAATAGATATAGTAGTCCCGGATACATAAGAGTACAATGGCCATGAATAGGCATGATACAATATAACATGTGTGGTCATCCCCATGTACAATATACACAAATCAAAATCTCCATAATGAAGATATACAAAGGATCATGATCTCCATGAAGACTGAAGATATACAATGTATCAAGATATCCATAATGGGTGAAAATGTCTGACATATACTGGAATCAAGTCATGAGAGCTGAAATCTCATTAACACTGGCACGATCAAGGAGATAGCATATATGGGATGCCACCAATCTGTAAGGTATTCTACACAAAATGCTACGAGTACATGTCCTACTATGTGAATAGAGGTGTCGAGGTCGAACATAGTAGTCCATTGTTTGATTACCAGTCATTAATGTATACCATTAATAGACGTGAGATCACCCACCAATAATGAAAATGGGAATCGAGATACTAGAGTGAAAACTAACAAGTGTTAATAAATGTGTTGAGGTCAAACACTTGAGAGAATCCATCAATTAGGGGACATTGATATATTCCCAAAGAACTGTCGATGGCAAGAGAACCTGCCACTGATGACTGCAAGTCTCAAGGCACTTGAAAATGACTCTAGATTCCTATCCCAGAATAAATGATACGAAGTCGATGGGACAAAATCTACTGGAAGGAGGGAATTAAGGCATCCCCCATCATCCAACATGAGGTACTCAGCAAAGTTGTATAATGTGGAAGGACTCGATCATAAGGTGCAGAAACCAATAACTATACCAAGAATGGTCGACATGCAAAGTCAAGATAACTGAGGAATGGCCGACTCAGGTTTCAACTTCCTTCAAACAAGAGCATAACGGTAAATGGTGACTGAATGTAGGCAACATAGAATCGATATGCAAAATTGGGACATCTCTGTGACATAGGAGGCATCGACAGAGGCTCCATAAAGACTAGAAGCTTAACCAGTCGGTGGAGATAAACTCAGATAAATGAGATAAACTCAGATAAATGAGTACAGCTCCTAAAGTCAAACTATTAACCCAACCAATGGATGTGATATACAGTGCTCTGTTCAAAGGTGACACGACTCGACTGCTACCAAATATAACATCTTTCCTTGTCCGGCTTTTTGGTTTTTTAATTTTTTTTTGGACTTTTTCAAATATTTGAAAAGCTTAAAAAATAATAAAATTTCTTTATTGTTACAGACTAGGAGGAGACAAGTGTCAAATAGGAAAACAAACTAGTTCCAAGCAGTGGAACATACCTATGCTCGATGCAAGGATACATGTGTAGGATAGCGACACCCGGGGGAATGTCCCCTCCTGGTAAAATAGGGAATCAAGCTGCAAAGGATATATAAAATGGCTCTGCATGGCTAGATAGGAGACAAGCTTAGCCTAAATGGCTGATACTCAAAGTCAGGGAAGCCAGCATAAGGATCAAAAAGGAAGGCAAAGCTCATGATAATGCAGTTACAACTTGACATAAGGGAGTCCGAGGGAAATAGGCCTCCATTCCTAGAATGGCAGTCAGCACTCATATCTGACATGGAAGGAACCAAATCCTCTCACCATGACAGAATGGCTCAGCCCTTACATCTGACAATGGAAGGAACCAATCCTCTCATCATGTCAGAATGGCTATGGGTCTCATCACTTTCTCTTGGAAGGAACCTTGATCTGGAGAACACCAAGTCTCTCTCTGAAGTACTCAAACTTTAGCCTAGCTAATGGCTTCGTTAATACATCAGGTATCTTTTCCTCCGTCGCAACATATTGGAGCTTCACTGCTCCTCTCTGCACCATATCCCTGATATAGTGATACTTGATCTCGATATGCTTCGACTTGTCATGGAACACTGGATTCTCTGACAACTTCATGCAACTCTGGTTGTCACAATGTATACAAGTAGCATCCAACTAGAGATCAAATATATCAGACAGTAGCTTCCGCAGCCATACTGCCTCACAACTAGCTGAACAAGTTGCAACATACTCTGCTCCAGCTGTGCTCAGTGCCACACAAGATTACTTCCTGCTAAACCAAGAGATCACACATGATCCCATACTGAAGCAACATCCTGAAGTACTCTTTCCATCAATGGCACTGCCTGCCCAATCCGAATCAACATAACCCTCTAGGTTAATCTTTTGATTCACATCATACTTGAGCCCATAAACAATTGTACCCCTGCATGCTTTGTAACCATCAGGTGAACATGTCTCAAATGTCTTCACAACAAAGCAAATATATGGTCTTGGGTACATCAAGGACAAAATCATCGATACATCATAGCATCAACTGACTCTGATGAAGCATCACTCAATAGCTTTAGGTTCGATGCCATAGGTGTGGCCATAGTCTTGCAGTCCATCATCCCAAATCTCTTCAGGATCTCTACTGCATACTTCCCTTGTCTGAGGAAGATCCCATCTATACTCTACCACACCTCCATACCTAGAACAATAGTGCATCGACACATAACAGGAGCATCACTGGTCTTTCACCTTCAACCTTGAAGCAAAGGTTGGAATCCACTTTACTCTCAGTAAAGCCTAGAGTCATCAGTAATTTGCCCATCTTGTCATACCATGTCGAACCTCAAGATATTCTGTAGTCACTCCCTTTGAAGTGAAGCATCATACTCCCTCTGTCTTTTGTGCTCTATGCACTGAAATCATTCTGTACTGGAGTGACAAGTAGCTTCCTATGCTACTAATATTCTATGTGACCATTTAGTGTATAGACTTGCATCTTCAACCTTGTAGCAAAGGTTAAGATATTCATCAATCTCATCATGTATGTGTTTCAACTCTTACTTACTGCAAATGTCTCTTCGTACTCTAGTCCTTCCTTTCGTGAGAAGCCTCATGCTACGAATCTTGCTTTGTATCCTATGATGTTTCCATCTACTGCATGATGGAACTATGAACTTCTCTTCAGGTCTCGATACTACGCCCTGACATCATTCTTCTTGAACTGGTCTTCCATTTCTTCTTAGTTACTTTTTCATGGCTGGAATGTTCTGCATCAATGATGTCACTACATTCATCATATTATTCTTTTTCTTGAAACGTTGCCACTTGTTCTTCATAACAAGTCTTCATTCTTCTTTGCTTGTAGGTGATTATGTATGCGATCTTTCCTACAAGTCAAATGCATTTGTATGGTTAGAACATTTCATAAGGAATATTTATACTGGCAAGTTCTTATGCATAAATATATGATCATGCAACTACTTTAGCCAATACAACATTCATCCATATCTCACTGAAACTTTCTAGATGCCTTCCATATCTACCAGGACAACATTGAGATTGTGCACTAATCCAATATGTCAGCAAAGAGGTTTCATTCTAGATAAGTAGCAATGGAGAGTTGTATAGCACCATGAGCTACTTACCCATCACATGCATATTAGTAGTATACTTCCATTAATGCAAACATCCTATCATGCATAATACAATAACTAAATATAAACAAATGCATAACAATACAATATCATGAAATGACAATTGAATACTTATCTTTATTTGTTTCATGGGTATACTCCTTCTTGAGCCTTCATCTTCATCGTCTTCTTCATTCATGATAGCATCATTTCTTATCCAAATGCTATGATGGATAAGAAGTTCTTCAGGAGTTGAGTTCTTCATATTCCTCATTGCTTGAGGGATCTTCTTTGGATGGTAAGAGCTTGATCTTCAGTTGCTCCCATCTTCTCTTCTCTTCTTATGAGTCAAGCTTCTTCTTCTTCTCGGAGTCTACTGAAAGTAATCACTTCCTTCTGGAACACATTCCTTGAATGAATGAATTCCACGATCCTGGGAGTCCATTCAAGGTGGCCATCACCACTTCTTCATTCTTCACCTCTTCTTTTACTGCTTCAAGTTGTTCTTTGATTTGAGAGACTCTTATGACTGCATGGTCTCTGCATTTTATATCTTCACATTATTCAACTGGTTTCTTTAGGTCATATTATGATTTTTGTTCTTTCCTTCAAATAGCTTGAAATTATGGAAGATCTTCAACAACTTTGCTTGCAATAGGTAGTGCTCTGTAATGCACATGTGCAAGCCTTCTATGCCAAAGCTCATTTGGCTCTACTATGTCATGGATCAAGGCTTGTTCTGGATGGCCCTTCAATTTGTACAAGCCTCCTTCTTGTTCTCCAATCACTACGGCATCATCAATAGTCTTTCCTTTTGGCCACATGATGACTTGACCATCTATGAATGCAACCCGCATTCCTTTTGCATCAATGCGGAAATGGAGAGAAGGTTCTTCTTGAGTCCTGGAACAAACAATACTTGTTTTATTGTTAGAGACTTACCAGAGTCTAGCTTGTATGAAGATTCCCCACTACCTTTTATTGGATATTGGTAGTCATCTCCTAGTTTCACCTTGTGAGGTGATTCATGTTCTGACAGTCTTACAAGGGATTCCTTGAATCCCGTCATATGTTTTGAAGCCCCACTATCTATAAGCCAATCATCACTTCCTGTGAGAGATGATATCAGAACATATTCATCCTCGCTTGAAGAATCTTCACTTTCATATCTGGATCTCTTTCTAGATGGTTCATCATCTTCTGCAGCATGAGCATGATGTCTTCTTTGGCCTTGACCAAGTTCTTCTTGTGAAAGGCTTCTAACCTTGTCTCCCTCTGAAACTGGAACCTCTATACTCATGTAGGTGTCCAATCCATTTTATTCAGAGAGATCATGTACTTCTAGTCTTGGAAGTTGTCAACTTCACCAAGCTTATCATCAAGCTGATGTGATAGATCACTTTTAAATGAAAACCTCAAATGAAAATAGCAAAGGATTAGATCTTACCGATTTGAGGTGTCCGTCCTGGTTCCGGAGCTGGCTGATCTAGGGTTTGTCACAGAAACCCTAATTTTCAAAACTCGAAATCTTTCAGATCTAATTGGATATACAGATATATCTCTTCAAATGGAGTTGTCCAATGTACTCCTTTTCTGAAAACAGTGGAGGGAAGCTCCCAGAACAGGAAGCCCTAATTTTCCAATTTCTTTTGCAGAAATTCCTGTTACTGTTTCTATAATATCTCTGAAATTTATGCTCCTATGTGTCTGAAATTTCTCACTGAGTTAACCTAGCATGTACTTGATCCAAAACCATAGGTTTCATCAGAATTTGTTTCACCATTTGGGACTCATGAGCCTTTTCCCAAGGTGGCCTGTTACAGGACTGTTCAGAACAGCGAAGTTGTATGGAATTCCACATGTCACTGGTTCATCCTCTGAGTCTGATATTAGGACCACTGAAAGTACAGTCTGTGCCCTTTCTATAACACTTTAGGAATCTCATTTGGACCTTTGTAGCCCAATATATTGCAATTCTCCCCAAGTGTCCTGTTTATGGATGATTTCTGGAAGAGGCTGGAACCCTAACTTTGAGAGATCATATCTCCTAGAATATAGAGAATATGAAACTTAATTTGTGACATAGTTGTCATCAGGATTTTATATTTGGCCCCTTCCATTTTTGGCTTCTGATACTTTTCCAAACTCGAAATATAGCGACTGTACCAAAACTTAGCGGTTTTAGTATTTAGGGTTTTTCCAGCTCGGGGTCAAACTAGGGTTTGACTTTCCCAGAGTTTCACCCAACCAAATTTCTTGATCCAAATCTGTAAACTTCGGTTTTGATGAGTAGAATAATCCTATGCTGTTCTCACTCAAAAATTCCTCTTCTGTAGAAAGCCCTAATTTCCGCATCGAAGACTGAAAATGCTCGAAATCGAATTCCGCTTCGACAGAAAGATGCGCCCTAAGGAGGAGAGTTGTTCCACCTTACTTTTGCTGAAAATATGTGGAGAGAGACCCAAAAAATAATAATACCTAGCTTCTACAGCTGCACAATATCTTCTTCTCAGGTTAGCTCTGATACCATGTTATTTTTTCAACATTTAAGCTAGAATTATGTTAGGATCTTTTCACTGAGAGAATAACAAGCACAGCAATAAAACATAAGCACTTCACAAGAGACAAGAGACACAAAGAGTTTTGATCGGGGAAACCATAAATGGATAAAACCACACAACTTCCTCAAAGATAGAATCACCACAAGATGTAAGACCCCAAAGCAGTAAGATGCACTCTTGACAGCAGTAGTCTTCTAGTCCTAGTATATTTCCTTCTTCACTAGTGCACCACACTTGAGAGGGTAAGTGATGTGTTGTAGAAGTGATAAATAGAGAGACTCTCACTCTCTATTTATATTATTCTGTTCACTTGAATTGCACTTAATCATGTCAGCCCAACCAACAATTACTTACTCGAGCCTACACCTTAATTAGTGTATAATAACTCAAGTGCCCCGAAACTGTGGGGACTTACACAATGACTTGACAAGACTTGTTTACATTATTAATCCTCCCGATCGAAACATCGGGGCATGACAACATGACTCAAATACATAATATAAACATCCCGAAATAAAAATCGGGTTACAATACATAAGAATACATTCCGAAGTTACATATACATCAACACCAACAATGTTGGGCCGATGTGATGCGCATACTAGGGGGAGGTAGGGTGTCCAACCCCTATCTAGCTGATTTCTTGCCATGGTGGCGATGGCAGATAGTTTCCATCGATGATTACCCCTATGCGAGGATAGATTTTCGGGGAGACCTTGACATGCCATTACCACCAGGATCAGCATACGATGACATTGGTAACGAATCCCAACCCTCTTTTTAAGATTTTTGAGTTATTTAATTTTTTTTGTGTTTTTTGATATATGTAATAAAAAAGACATGTTTTTTGCGTAACAACACATAGTGACATCCTATCATATGCATGTAGATGTAGGAACATGGTGGCTTGAAGGCTTCCCTCATCATAGATGGAGGGGAAGAGGAGATGACATTACATGTGTGGATGTGGAGCGGATGCTCCAAAGAATTCATACCAACTTTGTGCGGCCGACACACAAGGTACCCATGGCGCAGGTCAAGGACCTACCTGAGGCCATGCAATGTCAAGTGGTGGGTGTGCCACGAGCATGGGTGCGGTTATTTAGATGGCTGGCTAGAGCTGTGGTGACATTCCATGATCAGAACCCCCCTCCTCCTCCCCAGGATTAGATACCTGGGAGTGATACATTTTGTACTACCGTGTATTTATATTTTGGTAGCTCGAGAGCCCCATTTTTGTATTATGACACTATGTATAATCACATTTTGGATGTTTTAATGAATTTTTTTTATGATGATCGGTTTATTTATTTACATGTGTAAAAATGTATGTTTGTGATGAGCTTATTGTCTATGAAACAAATGCCAATCTAACATGTAGTTAGCATATGAGTCAGCAACTTGATTATTAATTCTTGGAACATGTATGTATGTTATGTTGTCAAATTGCCGTTCTAAGAATCTCACATGTAAGAATCTCTGGAATAATGTTGGATCTCTAACATGATACAAGCCATTAAGTTGTGACACTACTAACTCCAAATCAAGATGTACCTCAAGAGATAGAACACCATGTGAAATGGCATCCCATAGAAGCTCGATAATGACACTATATTCAACAACATTGTTTGAAGAGGGCTGTAAACATACGCCTCCTGAAGACATTACCTGACCCGTAGGAGTATAAATCACCCAAGCAGCAGAGGATGAGTGTTGAGTGTGATGGCTTGAACCATCCATGAATCCTATATAGATGAAAGACTCCATTGACATCTGCCATAAGAAATGTAAGCTAATAAACAAACCCGATCATCATAAGAAAGACCTAACCATGCAAAATGTTGTACAATAATATAAAATAGTCAGCCCTGGCTGAAAGTTATGCATAGTATTTTTTAAGATAGATCCCATGTCTAGGCTCCACCAAGGCCATCCCCTCATAATCTACTAGCTTGTAAGCTCCCTTCTCTAACACACGTTTAACCACGTAAGGACCATGCAACATAGGGTTGAATTTTCCTTCCCCCAAGGGTTCTTTAGCTTGATCCCACAAAAGGACCAAATATCCTTCACTAAACCTCCTTGGACGGATAGATTTATTTTACTGCACCTTAACGTGATGCTTATTCACTTCTAGAGCCACTAAAACATCTTGGCACTGCTCATCAAGCTGCTCTAAATGGACCAAACGTTTTTCCAATGGAGAGGTGTCCGGTAAGAGCTCTATGGCTAGCTTCAAAGAAGGGATTTCACACTCAACCGAAAATACAGACTCTACTCCATGTACAAGCTTATATGGAGAAAAACCAATGGAAGTCTTAACCACGGTCCTATAAGCCCACAAAGCAGGATATAACATAATATGCCAATTAGTATTGCTTTGTGCGATGGTTCGTTGGAGAATAGAATTGAGTGATTTATTTACTGCTTCAACTTATCCATTCACTTGGGGGTGATAAGAAGAATAATGCTCCTACTTATACCCTAACTTTGAGGCCAACTCTTCCATCATGCGATTCTGAAAGTGCCTACCATGGTTAGTGACAAGCTCTTTTGGAATACTGAACCGAATAATAATCTGGTTGAATACGAAGTGTGTAGCTGTCTCACCATTAAATTTAACTATAGGAATAGCCTCAACCCATTTCGTGAAATAGTCAACAGCCATGATAATATGATGATTCCCCCAAGCTGAAGCTGGGTTGCAGTCCATGAAATCAATCCCCCACTTAGTGAAGGGACGGGCGGTGATAATGGGATGTAATGGGGTAGGACGCGAGCACATATTATGTGCAAACACCTGGCAAGGGTGGCACTTCTTAACCGCATTGACACAATCTTTAAAGATCGACGGCTAGAAATAACCCACTCTCAAGATTTTTTGGGCTGTAGAAAGCATAGATAAATGACCACCACACACCCCTCCGTGGAAATCATTCATCACAAGCTCATCCTCCTCATGAGTTAAACAACGACATAAAATGGAATCTACCCCACGGCGGTACAATGTGTTATCCACTATGAGGTAATTCTTGGTTACGTGATGTAATCATCGTCGTTCATCCCGTGAGAGGTGAGTAGGGACCTTCATTGTTTGTAAATATATGATAATGTCTTCATACCATGGATCCAAAGTTCATATCAAGAAGATGTGCTCATTGACAAACGTATCTTCACAAGCCTCCTCCTCCTCACTCGAGAAATCAGATATAAGCTCTACAAAAATCAACGATTTCTTCGATTTTGCCAAAACAAACTCGAGATCGAATTTTTGCAGGATGACAATCCACTTATTATACTTTCCCCCTATCATCCTTGTTGTGAGGACAAACTGAAATGGATTGACATGGACAACCACTAAGGTCTGGCGAAGGAGAATATAGTGTCTCAATCTTTGAACCGCATGGATGGTAGCTAAGGTAAGCTTCTCCACATGGGGATAATAGATCTTGGCATCAATAAGGTTTCTGCTTAGATAATATATGACATGCTCTTGGATCTCCTCATCCTCTTGAACCAAAACCATACCAATCATCTCCATGGATGTGGCCACATAAAGTAGAAAGTCACGGCTATAGTCAGGTGGACTAATCACCGGGGCCGATGCTAAGGCTCGTTTAAGTGCATCAAAGGACTCCTGGGATCACTCATCCCAGCAAAAGGTAGTGTCCTTCTTCAAAAGACGTATAAAGCCTCTAGTCAAATTGGAAAAATTCATGACAAATCTTCGTAAGAAGTTTGCCATGCCTTGCAAACATTAAATATGTCTAATGTTTTTTGGGGGAGACAATTGAAGTATTTCCTCAACCTTTAAAGGGTTGAATCTTATACCCTCTTTGGAGATAATGAATCCCAATAAGCGACCAGAATTCACGCAAAAGATGTACTTGTGAGGATTTAACCTGACCAAATAATGGCATCACCTTTCGAACACTAATCTCAAACGGTAGGAATGACGCATTCTCATGCGAGAATGAGCAGCAAGGTCATCAAAAAAGACTTCAATAATCTCATTGAGATCATGGAAGATCAAGGTCATAGCCCGTTGAAAAGTGGCTCCAGCATTTTTAAGGCCAAAGGGCATCTTTCGATATGCAAAGGTTCCCTAAGGACAAATAAAGGGAGTCTTATGTTGGTCCTTAGGTTTAATTTGTACCTAATTGTATCTGGAAAATCCATCCATAAAGGAAAATACCTCGCTTCCTACACACTCATCCAAAATTTGATCAATAAACGGTGTGCAAAAATTGTCCTTAGGACAAGCATGATTCAAATCATGGAAATCAATACATATGTGGATCGTTCCCTACTTATTATCAACCAAAATGGGGTTTGAAGCCGACTCCATCAAGGGAACAGGATAGATAAAACCAGAATTTAACAGCTTTTCTATCTCATCCTTAATCATGGGTGCTTTCCTAGGATTCACTGCATGCAAGCGATGTAGAATAGGCTTAGCATTGGGGTAAGTTTTAATCTCATGTTCAACAATGCGAGGGTCGATACCTGGCATTTCATCATAAGACCAGGAAAAGATATCACAAAATTCTTTAAACAGCTCGGTGTTCTCTTAAATCTCAGCATGGGAACATTATGCCCCAATATAGACATTCTCAATCTTTCTAGGATCACGAGAGATATTGATAGGGATGGTACGAGATATATTCCCCATGTTTCCATCAACCATCGGACCAGGAGAGCTTAACGGAACCATGGGACTACCAATTCTCTCACTAAGAATCCCCATATAGTCTTCACACTCCAAGTGGTCAAGCTCAGGAAGAAAATAAGATCTATGATGCAACTCTTCCCAAGGTGGCTCAACCCAAGACATAAACTCAATAATAGCCTCATTTGAAGGAAAAACACTATCAAGGTAGTCATGTGTGTGAGAATACTACACTACCCATGCAGGCAGCACATAAGGGTCCTTCTCCTCCATCTGTAAAGAGGAAGGACTAGGCTCTGCAACAGATCCAAGATTAGCTTGATAAGCTATCATAGTTGCAGGCAACGACATGTCCGTCTTGATGGGATCATTTGAAGGACTCGATGTAGGAAGAATCCAAGGATATTCCATATATGTTGTGCGAAAACACATGGATCTTACCGATGACAAAGCCTCACCGAGACTAGACCCTATAATAAGGACAGGTGCAGGACAACTAAAGATTCCCATAAGGGATGGATACATGCCAACACCCACACTTCCAGTTGCCGACTGAGAGTGCTCAACAATCAGGATGGAAGCTCCCGAAGATGCGGTAATAGGAGGATTCTTGAATGACATTTGATTAATCGTAACTATCTTCCCATTAAATAGAAAGTATACAACTTGAAATAGAGAAGAAGCTACGGCTTGCATACTGTACATAGAATTCCTACCCATCAACAAATTGTAGTCAAGGGGAGAATCAACCACCTCAACCTCTATCGCAACAGTCTTCCCCCCCAAATGAACCTTAAGAGAAGGAAGAATGCCATGCAGTAGAAATGATCTTCCATCGAAAGCAGTAAACATGGTACCATATTTACACAACTTGGGGGAACCCAAACCCTTCCAACATGCCAAAGACATCACGAAAGTAGCAGCGCCTTCGTTAATCACAGTGCGTTTGAGGGTCATGTTAGGACATTCTACGCGAATCAAGAGAGACACATAGTAAGGAAAGCGAGGCTGAAGTCCCACGGTTTCAAATTTGATCACAGAGGAAGAATTATCATCGTTCACACCTAGGGCAGAAAGAAAATCCTTCCTTTGTGAAGGAAAACTCTTAATTACTTCAAGTGCAGACATCGCACAAGAAGTGTGGCCCAAATATTCGACAATAGAATAGTTCTAGGTGGCTCAGGCATTAGGATTGTGCCCTGAACACTTAAGGACTCCCTTAGGAATGTGAGGTGGAACTTCAGGTTTATCCATAGGTTTTTCAATATGCAAAGGACTCCCAGGTGGATTAGGTTCCTTTCCAAGGTCGAGCTATGATGAACCATAGTCCTTCGCACGAGTCACAACCTTAGTAGCATGGACCATGTTGATGCAACCATGACCAGTAGTTTCCGGTGTATATTGATCACCACCAAACTGATCATGGGTCCTTGAGTTCATGTTTTTATTATGAGTTAAATGGTTGGTCAGCACAGCTGGGCCCCGTGGTATGAATCTCGAGGCTTCATCAATTTGAGGGCACAAGTGAGTGAGGTGGTCGTTCTTACACAACTTGCAAGGAAACTTAACCTTACATTTAGGCTACTTGTTCCCCCCAGCATTTCGAGTGTTCTTTCCATTAGAGTTGGAATTTTCATTCCTATTCCCACCCTTATGATTGTTTTTACCCTTCTTTTTATTCCTTCTGGGTTGTTGGTTACCCTTCTTGTCCGACGATTGTACCGAAAGCACACTTGCCATTTGGGTGGGTTGAGACAAAGACGTAGCTTGTCTTGAGGTAGATTGGTTGATAGATAATTGACTGACCTATTTCACAACCGAATCTGTGGGTTTAGCACTTGTACAACAAACAATGCCATCGACATGTGGTCCAGGTTTAACCTTAGGGTCGAAACTAGAATGCGGACCATTAGGAATGATCTCATATAACAAACCAGATTGAGCATAAATCAAGTCTAATTCCTATTCCCTAAAAATGGCTTGTTCCTCATTCTGAACTCTGGAAGTAGAAAGATCCTTCACTATATAAGGCAGTAACAATTTAAGGAACCATTCGAGGAGAAACTCTGGCGGTATGAAGGCTTTAATCAATCTCTTTTGTCTATGCCACTCTTGGATATGGTCTGAGATATGCGTGGCTTTATCCTGCCGAAATGTCGACAAGAGTTTTGTACCAACATCATAGTGCACTAGTAACTAGAAGTGGTTGAGAAAATTCATAGCTAGGTCATCGAACAACGCGAATTCCCCCCTAGGTAACTCTATATACCATTTCGTGATAGGCCCTATAAGGGTGCATTGAAATAGCCTTAAACAGATTGAATCTTCATGTAAGGAATTTGAAGAGCACCATAGGTGAAATGTAGTAACATGTTCACTCATATCTTCTCTTGGTTTGCCCTTGAATTTGGGAATGTCCGAGGGAATCTTATTAGGGGCAGCCGTCCAAGCTAGGTCATGAGATACAGGATTGTTTGTCAGTCTCGACAAGTCAAGAAGATTTAGCATTGCGAGGAAATGGAGCCTAGGATGAGTTGTTCGATGCCCTACTCCTTGATGATTTTGGTTCACATCAGCCTGATTACCATAACCACCATGGCCTTGGCCATAGTACCCTCCTCCCATTTCACCCGTGTAGGGTGGCATGGAAGCACCATAATGTGGTGTACCTTGACTATGTGGGGCTACGAAACCATAATTCGGATAGTAAGTGGGTTGTTGATACCCATACCCATAAGGTGAATAACCCTACCCATATTGTGTCCCATAGTAAGGTCCATAAGACATCCCATGAGATGTCCCATGAAACACTCCGTAAGTAGGAATATATGCTCTGAAAGTAATAACATGAACTCCAGAAGTAGGAATATGACCTCCCAAAACAGCAGGAGGTACGTGACTCTGAGACACAACTGTGCGAGTATTAACAATATTGACATGACTCATAGCAGAGTTTTGGCCTGAAGGACCACTTGAATGAGGGGGAGGAATAGCATTTGAAGAACAAGGAATAGAGGATGAAGGGACATGTGAAATTATGTACGTGGTGTTCCCTATAGTCACTCATCGAGGTTTTGGTATCTTGATAGGATTACTAAGACCGGGTCTAGGAGGAATATGTGATGTAGCTTCCACCACTGGGATGGAAGGTGCAATGTGACTCATGCTCCCAAAACTTTTCGCATGGTAAGGAATAGGAGTGCCCCCAGGCATAGTGTTAAGCTCAAACTCTGACTCAACATGAAATGCCAGATCATGTGTAGGGATACCAGACATACCATAACTACCATAACTAGTGCTTGCAGGTTCATAATGAGTCTCGTCACCCGGCATTAAATACCGGTGACCTGTGAATGAGGGATCATAGCTAGAGTGAGTAGGTATTTAATGTGAAGGATCAAACCCAGAATGTGCAGGTATATTAGGTGAAGGATCAAATGTAGGAGTAAACTCTCCATCCTCCACTTGAGTTGGAGAAGACAACTCAGGAATACCATCTTCATGATCTCCCATCGTGTGTGAATCAATGTGCGAAGTGGTCCACCTAGACTGTGTGTTTCTCTCTCCCAAAGGAGGAGGAGATGTAGAAGGTGGAAGTCCTACTAAATGACGAGAACAAAGAGGAGCCACACCTGAATCCACAATGACTCAAAAAATGCAAAAGACTCACTAATTATGCAAACCCTAAACAAGCTAACATGTAAAAAGCATACATTAATAAAATCTAAAGCCAAACACAAGCAATCAAGGGTAGGATAAGTGAGCTCCCAAATGAAGCAGGTATGTCTCACCTAGGAGAGGCTTGAGACTCCCATACACAACAAGTGGAGGTTTGTAACCAATTATTGTGGCCCTCAACTTCAACGCGTAAAGCGACTGTGTTGTCCGACCCTAACCTGGCTGGGACACCCACAGAATAACCCCTACAAAGTGCCCCATTGATATCCTAGGTAAGGAAACTAAGGTCACCTCAATATAATCAATGCTCAGGTGGACCGTCGCAAGTAGGATTGACTATATGGGCAGGGTAGCAAAGCCTGAAACTCTTGAAAGAGCCCCTAGATACGAATACAATACTAGAAATATCTCAGGTTCTAAGCAGTTATGACTAGGGGTCATCCCAATCAATAACCATTCACACTACCTCGTGCTTAACTCCCTTTTGAGAGGAGGATCCTGAGAAACACTAATTATACCAAGGAATTTCACACTCTCACCTGGGCAGACACATACATGTTGTTGTTTAGTGGTCTTGGAGAATTTACTCACAATGAACTATTCCAAGACCCTAAAACCTAATCTTGTTGGTGTACCCTATCAAAAAAAATAGTGTAATCCATTATAAGTAAGCGTTGATTTTATTTGGCTTTATTACTCAAAAGAGGTAGATGGCCGTGCAACCAATGGTGTTATGATGCAACATGAAGTAAAATGCACACCTAACAATCAATGCAAATGCATTGTGTCGGATGAAAAACAGGGCATGCTACTACATGAAATGCAAAAATTTTCTTCAAATGACAAATGCAATCATTCCTATATGAAATCCTGACTAATACTCTAAGGAAATCTAGTGCAAGTACGATGCAAAATGCAAATTGCAATGCATAATGATGCAAAGAAGCAAATATTTTTGGATTTTTTGAATAAAAATGAGATACTAAAGCAAAAGGATGATTCTACTAACCCCAGACTCAGCAAGCACAATCAAACAACACTCACACAAAGTACTAAGGTAAAATAAATCTAATGCACTAATCCCAAAACAAAAAATAAAAAATGCAATGACAAGAACATTCTTAAAAAAGAAATTTACCCTAAAAAAAATGTCTCTAGTCAGAAACAGAGGTGTATACAGACTCTAGCAGTATCAAAGGAGACTCAACAATCATCAAAATTCACCCAGCAACAATCAATCTTCCTCTAGAAGGAAAAACTAAGGGAATACATGACTGTTCGTAGTAAACCCACGTGTGTATGCGGATTTAATAGTCAAATCCGCGTGTATACGCGACTGTGAGTTAAAAACTCTCATATAGGAAGTGAAATGTACAAAAATAAAGGCAAACAAACAAGCTGAGACAAACTTCACACCAATCAGACACTACCAAGAAAACCTGCCCCCATACCCGACATGGAAATAGAGAAATAAGAGCAATTCAAGAAAATTGAATGCCGATAAAAACCCCCAAAGGACAACTACTAAGAACTCCCCAGCGGAGTCACCAATTCTGTTATGGAGAGAAATTCCTATGGCTTGGGGTACCACAACAGATAGCTTAACTCCAGAAATCAATCCTTTCCTATATGCAAGAGAAATCAAACAACTAACACTAAAGGATCTCGATTTGTACCTTATTCCGGATGGTTGATGTAGATCCTCGTTGAGCTTTACAACTCTAGTTTGAATTGACAAATTGCTTCCTCAAAATTCAATAAACAAGATAAGCATGCTATATATAATTGTGTTAGCTCTACTCTAGCATATATAATCAATAACATATAAGCATTTGAAATCATCCATGGATAAAATATTCATTCAAACACACATTATTGGACAAGAAAAGATATTTCTATTAATATAAAATTAGAGATTACAATGATTACAACCTCTATCAACAAGTTTGCGAATCGGAGAAACCATGTCCCCCACATGGGCCTCCACCACTTCAATCCTCCATCTCTCGATAGAAATCTCACAAGCAAAAGGAAAGCTTGGGAAGAACAAAAAAGTGCTCCAAGGGACAAAGGGGATGAATGCTCAAGAACAAGTTCCAGCAACAATGAACTATAGTTTTCTTGCTCTCAATTCCTCATATGCCTTCAATGTATCCAAAGGGTTCCTTATATAGCTCTTCAATGGGGTAATGAAAGGTTGAATTTGAGTGATCTCAAGGCATATGGAAGGCCAAGAGACTAGTGAGTCAAATCCACATCAGGGAAAACTCCAAAAGAATTTGGCATTTTGCACACATCCTGATGTACGTGGTTTTACAGGTCAAACCTATGTATATACGCGATAAAGGGTTTAAAATTCGTGTATGGAAATTTAAGCATGTTTTTAGGGATGGTCTAGGACACATCAAAGGAACACAAATGGTCCATGGGGCCTAAGCAATCTGCATAGGGACAGGGAAGGCCATAAAAGTGTGATTCACAATGTGCGGTAAAATCAGCTATAATAGGGAATAACATTTTAATATGAAGACTTAGTCAGTCTTGAGTCCAACCCAAAAATTCTTCTCCAAGTTCCTGAGTCCAACTTAGGGTGTAACCTAAACACATGAGGACCAATCCCGGTTGCGTAATATTTTCCTTGGAGAATGACTCATTATGATGTAACTTTAAAACTCCCTCTCAATGAGGGATGAATTATCTACAATGCCAAGGCTTGTCTTAGATGTACCTAAAATTTGTCACTGGCTAAGGCTTTGTTAGAACATCTACATTCTTCTCATTAGTAGCAATGTACTGAAGTTTTATAGCACCTATTTGGACCATGTATCTGATGAAGTGATAATTCATCTCAATGTGTTTCGACTTGTCATGCAACACAGGGTTTTCAGAAAGCTTGATGCAACTTTGATTTTCAAATCAAATGACTGTAGACTCAAGCTTCTCACCAAAAAAACCACTAAGTATCTTCCTAATCCACACTACTTCCCAGGAGGTAGTATTAGTCGTAATATACTTTGCTTCTATAGTAATATGGGAAATGGGTCCCTAATTCCTGTTATACCAAGAGATCATAGTTGAACCCAAGCTAAAAAAATAGATGGATGTACTATTTCGGTCCACAATGCTACAACCCAAATCGAAATTAGCATATACATGTAGCATCACTCCTCCACTGGAGGCATATCTGAGTCGATAAGAAATCATACCTTGAAGGTACATAAGCACATGATTTGTATCAACCCAATGTCTATGTCTTAGATTAGACATAAAATTATCGATAATACTCAGAAGATAACACATGTAAGGTATTGCGTGTATCAAGTCCATCAATGAACAAATAATATTTCGATACAAAGTGGAGTCCACTAGATATGATCCACTGACCTACTCATATAGTTTCCTGAAATTTCATCATGCCAAACCTGATCAATACATCAACAATGTAATTTCCTTGAGAAATAGATATCTCGTCTTTTATTTGTCAAACCTCAATGCCAATAATGTAGTGCATCATACCTAAATATTTCATCTCAAAATCAGAAGTGAGGTCCCTCTTGCACCTATCATATTTTCCTCTGCAGTAAGGAACAATTATCAACATAGAGAACCAATATCAAATATTGCTTCTTCAGAATCTTGAAGTACATGTTTGGATGATCTTCACTCTTAGAGAAACCCAGTCTCTAAAGAAAGCTGCCAATTCTTTTATGCCAAGACCTAGGGGATTTTTTCAGCTCATGCAAGGCTTTCCTCAATTCACAAACATGGGAATCCTTCCCATAAACTACAAACCTCTCATACTTTTGTATATAAACCTCTTCCTCAAACTTACCATTGAGGAAGGTAGTATTCAAATCCATATTGTGATGCTTCCATCCTAGAATAGATGCAAGTGAAATCATAGATTGAAGTGGTGTACTTGGCCACGTGAGTGAATGTCTCATCATAGTCTATGACTTCTTTCTCTGAGAAACATTGAGAATCAAATCTATCTTTATATACTACCATCAACAACATTCTTGATCTTATAAAGGCATATGGAAGTTATTATGGACTTCTCTTTAGGTTTAGGAACAACTTCCCAAACATTATTCTTCATAATAGACTTGTTGCAATTTTCCAAACTTGATTCTTGGAATATTCTTCATAAGTGAAAGGTTGTAAATAACTGATATGACTCATATTTCCAACATACCCTGAATATATGCCATGTTTCTTTTACTCTCTATATGATCTTGATGATGTTCCATGCCTTTCTACATCTTGCATAATTTCTGAACAGCATGTGGATCTTCTCTTAGCAAGAGGTTCATGAAGTGATGTCTCAACCAATTCTACTAGTTCTTCAGGAGCTAACGAATATGATAAATCTTATGGATTCTACTCTCAACATTTGATTGTGGAGAACTATAATCAAAGTCCTCCAACATGGGAGTCTCATGCTCCTCTATGTCTGTGTCATACCGAATCTCTTTTTATCTCTTGAATGCATCCTCTTCATGGAATGCTACAGCTTAATTTATTTCAACATGTATTTCACTAGGTAGATAAATTATGTAGGATTTGGATAATTCACTATAACCAACAAAGGTTCCTTTATTTCCAAAAGGATCCATATTTATCCTCTTCTCTTTTGGTACCCGGATATATATCGGGCTCCCAAAGATACTCAAGTGTCAATATCTATTTTTTCACTAGTGAACACTTATTTTGGTGTCTTCTCTTCCAACATAGCATATGATATTTTATTCTAGATATACATGGTTGTACTGGTGGATTATTCCCATAATGAGGTATATAGATCTTGATCATGCACCATGGTTTTTTCATCCTAACATATGGTTCTATTTTTGGTTTTAGAAAACCCATTCTATTGGGTGTTTTAGGGTACTGCCAACTATTTACATATTCCTGCATCACTACAAAAATCATTAAATGCATGTTACACAAATTAACCTCCATCATAAGACCTTAAAGAATGGATGTTCTTTCCCATTTGATTTTTAACCAAGGATTTAAAATCTTTAAACTTTGTAATAGGTTCACTCTTAATGTTTAGAAAATAGATCCATGACTTTCTATAGAAGCCATCTATAAAAAACATATAATATAATTATCCACTTAGAGAGAGTGCTTATATGGGACCATAGACATCATGATGTGCTAACTCTAAAATCCCTTTAGATCTAGTAAAATTCTTATTAAATTTGTTTTTGACATTCTTCCCAAGAGAACAACCCCTACAGTCACTATCATGCTCAAAATCAAATACGACCATACCTTTTACCAATTTCTGCAATCCAAGTAGCACTTTGAAGTGGAGTTGACCAAGCCTCGTATGTCATGGATCACATGGACTGAAAGTGTTGTCGATCATAGCTTGAATTTAATTCCCAAGTACCTTGTAAATATTTCCCTCTTTGACTCAAATCATATTTGTAGACTTCAAGTCTTTGTTCTTTCACCATAATAGTTCTTTATTTTCCATGAATATAACTCAAAATCCTTTATATTCTAGAAATGAAACTAATAGGAGGTTCTTCTTAAATCTTGGAACATTAAAAATGCCATACACATGTACTACATCACCTGATCTTAACTAGAAGGAAGTGGATCCAACTCCTTGGATTGAATAGGTTGAGTTGTCTTGCAATTCCACCTTGCATGTGAACTTTTTCTTATGTAGATCAGTGATTACACTTCTATATCTAGTTATATGTTTGGATGCGATAATATCAACAAACCATGTCTCATCACTTGTGATGATAGATACAAAAATGAATGAGAAAAGATAATACTCCCTCCTTGAATCTTTTTCATTGGATGCAATCTTCTGAGGAGTTTCATATTCTATAACAGTAGAAGCATGACATCTTCCTTTTCCTTTTGTCTTTTCATGATGGCAGTCCTTTGCATAATCACCCTTATTGATTGAGTTGTAACATTTTATCTTTGAATTGTGAAAGTATTCATTGTATACCTTCTTCTTTGGATAATAAAATTTATTTTGAGAGAAGTGCTTCTTTCCTCTCTTCATCATTGCCATAAGAGAAATGTTTTCTTATTTAAAGGTGGAAGTATTGCTTTGGATTCTCCCTTCCTCTTGGAGGAAGTTATGCCATAACCTCTCAAAGATAAGTTACACATATCGACCATTAACAACATCCAAAAATGTCTACCATGTGGATGGAAGACCATCAATAACTGTTTGAATGAGATCATATTCATCCAACACTACTCTAATTCTCATAAGTTTATCTCTTATATGAGTTATGTTTGTGAAGAAGGAGGCCAATGTCTCCTCCTTCTCCATCTTCAGGTTTCGAAGCTTTTTCTTCAATTCCCTCTTTTGACTTGGTTCCTTCTTCTCATAGAGATTTGTCATTGTATCAAAACATTCCTGTGTGGTATTCAAAGGAGTAATCATAGGAATCAAGTTTTCCTTCATCGAATCCTAGATGACATGTTTGGGTTTAACTTGGTTCTTATAGAAGGTAGTGCACCTGGCATGTCCCCGTCCCTCACCCGGCGAAGAGGACGTGACGAACATCAAAACACAGCTGGGCAAATAGCCCATGAACATAAAACAGAAATCAAATGCTGAAATTAAAACTTACAAGCATACATAGATGCATAATTCATCATACAAGGATGCACAGTCCTTCAAACAATCAGCGGAAGCAAACATAGACATTCCAGCATTTACAATCAATATAAATTGCAGAGATGCAGTAAACAGTAGTACTTATCTTTCAATGAAGAATTCACCCGCAACCAGCTACGTCGCTGCAATGTTCCACCCAACCATAGGCTAGCTTGCTCATCAGTCTCTCAGCAACGGCGCTGCCACCCCCGAGCTGGGCATGGTTCCTCTGGAATAAGGGTCAATTGCAGGCTTATACATAGCCAAAGGGACATAAACAACAAACCAACGCAGCTGGGTTTCACAGGCTTTCAACAGACAAGCCAAGCCAGCACAGTCCGAAGACTAACCATTGCACTCAGGAAATCACTTAGCTGTCACAGCTTAAACAGGGAAATATGGAGTTGTTCTTGGCCCTATCATGGCCAAAAAAACTCAGCAACAACACCCAAACCAGGGTAACAACAACAACCCAATTTCACAATGAAAACGATGGCAACTATGCACAGTCCAAAACAGGGAAACTCAGCCGACATATTGGAAATCCACAGTGACCCAAATCGTGGGTGAAATCAACAGTTCGTCCAAGGCAATTGAGCCACGGGAAGACTCACACAGACCACGCTGGAAACAAATTTACATACTCCCATCCTGGGCGTGGGTAATAATCAACGTAGAACCCACAATTCGACCCATGGGGAAATGATTCAGCCACTCCATTCACCAATCCACAGAGGAAAACGACGTGGGTAAAACCCAGGAAATTCCTATGCGCGAAAATGAGAAACGGGAGGGAAATTCTCTGCGTGAGAATGCACAGCAGTCAGGAGGACGCAAATTGCAAGTGCCTGAGCATTTAGCAACTCATGGAGAGGAAGAAAATGCCTGCGTGAGACCCAAAAAAATTGCCCCAAAACCCCTGCGTGAGGAAAAACAAACCAAAATTGTGGTAGAGTGAACTGACCAGGGAAGAGTGCGTGAGGGAGAAGAATGGGTAGACGTGGGTGGAGTGAGCAAGTGGGTAAGGCTGACAGCCTGCCACAACCACCACCACTTCAGCAATAACTCCCCCAACCACCAGCTGAAGCATTAAAGAGGTTAACAAGGGAAGATGGAAAATCAACAAGGTGAAAAACATGGGTTTTTCCCCCATAAACCAAGGTTTGACATCCCCCACCCCTTATCCTTTGGAACCATGCCCTTTTCATTCAACGTTGCACTGCCATAGTTGGTTGTGGTTTTAGTTTATTTGGTGTGCATGTTTACATGATGCCAAATTATAATGTGCCTTATAGCACAGCGTACCATCGGCAATTATCCCTATTGCCGAAACATACACAACAAAATCGATGGTGGGGATTTTGCCTTGAGCTCCTCACCACGATTAATTACAATATATACATCATGCAAACGGGGTCGAAACCGGGGACATTACAGCACCCTACATTATATGCAAGATCCTCCACCATATTGGATATGTAGCCATCCAATTATTATTATTCCAGCATGTTTAGAACCCCGGGATTCCAAGTGTTGAAATTCAAAGTGCCTTCAAGTCAGTTTTCCAGTCTTACTAAGATCAATTCCATTGTATTCAATTTCCGCACTCAACTTCTCATGATCTACGTAGGGAATAACATGCTTGTCAAAACTTAGCTCCTTCGCAGCCCAAGCTCTGATACCATGTTGAATATTGTGCAAATATGTTTATCTGTGATATTTAATTATTTGAATATAGGAATACTCAATACTTGAATTCAATGATCCATTCACACATATAAACATTAAATGATAGCATAGACTGTACCCTGTGGAAAACCCTAAAAATAATCAGGATGAAAAATCCTAGCAAATATTCTCATTATAATTATGATAGATACAATAGAATCTCTTTACAATATATTATTTCTTTTGGCACCCAGGTAAGAGATAAGAGAGAACAAATGCCCCAAGTGTAGATACTGACCAATAGAGAAGATATATCAACTAGATTAACTTTTGAATGTGTCCATCACATTAATAACTAGCTAAAATTAGTGTCATCCAATAAGTAGTGAATCATTGCATAGGGAATTAGTATCCCATGCAAACTATAAAGAATGCTCTTCCTGGATAATTGCTCTGCACCTCATTTTCATCAATCCTATATACACAATGTGTTATGCCTTTCATCTTTGACATTAAATCATGATTGACTAACTTTAGGATTAACTCAACTTCTAACTGGATGCAGGATCACTTAGTTAGGATGCTAAATCAAGTGTCATCAGTTAAGTTCCATCTTTTAGTTTAACTAAAGCGTCATCATGCAAAATGCTTTAGTTAAATAGTTCCTTTATATTAACACTTTAGTTAACTATTATTAATTGAAATTGTGTTGATTGATTTACTAAACTGACCATAGTGAGTTCTCCTTTAATTAATTGAGGCACACATTTTTATTTTAACCAAATCTTTAACAATTCGATTTCACTTTAATCAACTGAAGTTTCTCATGAGAAATCCAAATTCCCTTTGTTCTTTATGCATTTATCTTTATCTCTTATATTTAATGCATGATCAATATGTGCTAACATTAAAATATCTATCATATCATATTATACTAAGAATATTTGTGAGATGTTGTGACCATATTATATTACTGTCAAACCATATGATCATATGCTAAAGTAATTCACTCTAGAGGTGTCCATTCTCTAATTGAGAGTTAATAGCATCTAGTGACCATGGTTAGTAATAAATCACAAAACATTAATCCTTCAACATGCAAAGCATCACCTCCACACTGTAGGTCCACCTCAGCAAATGAGGATCTGAATTGACACACAAATAATTATCCTTGTCCAACAAGATTGTACAACATCATTACTTTGACATATCAAAGCATTCACATCAACAAATGAGGAATAATATTTTACACTTAAGGCTTAGTCATTATGGAGTCCAACTTAAGAATTATTCTAGAAGTTCTTGAGTCCAAGTTAGACTCCCTATCTCAACACATGAGGCCCAATTCTGGTTGCACAATATTGGATTGGAGAATGACTTATGACACTGTAACTTTGTAACTTTAACAATCTGCTAATTTCTTGTATTATAATGACTTATTATAAAAAAATCTAGATGTGTGATGAACCACCATGACCTTGAGTTCGAACAAAACATGCTACAATTATGCAAAAAGTTCCTATAATAAGAAATATCATATGTCCACTAAGATATCATATGCATTGAGATCTGTTCGATGGGGTTATTGGACCAAGAATATTGGATCTTCTAAATTGAGTGTGTCAACAAATATCTATCAGATATCTTGGGTTTTGGAGGAGAAGAAAATGGCAGTTTGGAAAGGCCAATGAATATAGAGCATTATGTTAGGGATGACATGTTATGGTGAAAAATAGGATAAGGTTTGGAAGGATCGATAATGCATCAACATTAACATATCAAAGTGGTACGTTGAAAATACATGAATGTGGAACTAGAGAATGCACCAATGGGGAATTCATGATTGAGAATCCCTAAAATAAAATTGTAGGGAGACAAGTGGTGTCATCCAAGTGGTCATTAGATCTTATAGATTGATTTTGAAAATAGAGTTCCCGTAAAGAATCTACAACTAGGGATCCCCACTATGGTGACTCCTGGCTACACCAGGTGGTTGTCAGAGCTTATAGATCAAGGTTGAAAATAAAGTGCTCATAAGGGAGGTCCAATGGAAAATATAGCCTTGACACCACATGGTGACAATTGAATGGCCATTAGGAAACCTATGTCATATTTTTCCCGAAGGATTTCAAAATAAATCCCAATGGTCCTAGTTCAATATCCAATCAAAGTTGACATATGTCACAACCATATGATGAAGCATCGAATATGATAACACCCATTAGATTGAAAAGTGATACTAGAGGTAAGGTCATCACAATAGGGTGGTGAATGAGAACATCATAGCTATTTCAAAAGTGATCTTGGCGATTAGATGAAATATTAAAAATTTATCATAGTTTTCATATCATAAAGTGATATTGGAACTACCTATTATGAATATAACAAACCATTTTCTCCTCCATGGTTTTTCTTGATATGCAAATTTTCCTTGTTCCCTTTCATATGTTCCAGGGTGATGTGGGAGGTTGTATCTAGGATTATACAACTATAAAGGAAGCGACAAAATTTGAAAAATAAGAGGTTCCATTACATGTTTGATAGATTGCGAAAATGTTTGAGACATAGTTGTGTAGGGTTATGCAACATTAGCTCTGACCCCATTCTTTCCCTTAATATTGATTGTAGTGAAATCATAGAGATTCCTCTCATAGAGAAAGACAATATGATGAAGGAAAAGATCTATAGGCACCCTTGATGTTTATTGTAGTTATGAATGACATTGCAATTAAATTGATTTCATGACTAAGGATATTTTCCACTAGAATTTGAGGAAATTATGTCCCATGTGGTTGAGAGTGAATGAGACTAATTCAATTGAATCCAAGAGTGAGGAAATTTTCTAGTAGGTTTAGAGGATATTTTGTCTCATGTCTCAATTGTTGATGATATTGTTATTAAATTGAAGCTATGATTGAGGCAGTTTTCCATTGTATTGTGAGGAAACGATGTCTCATGTAGGATGTTAATTTTTCTCTATATGGTTGAATGTTATTTATTTATTTTCCTAAATATTTGGATCTATAATAACCATGATGACATGATTTTCTTCTCTTGTTTCAGAGAAATGATATATGGTTATGGTTCCCCTCTCTTTTTTCCCATTTAATTTGTGTTTCCCCAATAAATTATAATCCTTTCCACTCAAAATAACATGGAAATCCCCCTACCAATAGTTATAACCAACTTCACGCGCCCTAGGTTTTACCTACAAATCCAGGTAATGAAATCCTACATGAATCCTTAAGGAACCTTAGCGCGAAAAAATAAGGAATTCTACCTCCCAAATATAGGGTACCCTCCCTTGGATCAAGGACTAGAGTCAATGGTATATAGGATCATAGGAAGGTGAATCCTACACATGCCTCCTTATCCTTGTAATCCTACTTGAGAATCAATTATTTTTATTTAATATTTATTAGTATCTTGAGAAGATTAATGACCACCATCTTGAGGGGTACACCCCGAGGAACAACAAGGTGATGTGGCATTGTTACCAGGAAGAGTTCTGAGATCTTAATACATTGTTAGGGATCTTAAAATAACACAATGAAAAATATTAAGGTGAATTTTTATGTGTCAAAGAATCACAACTAACATCCTCTTTCTGGTCAACAAAGGAATAGCTCATAAAAGAATGAGCATCATTGTTTCTTTTATATAAACAACAAAGATACATGGAATATGTGGAAATTGTGCTATAGAAAAGACCCATTGAATCCTTGGTGGCATGAGACCAAAATATTATTCTATGAAAAGAAGGCTAGGAGAACCCTGCAAATCCCAACTACATTGGGGAAAAAGGGGAATAAAATCCTATTTCCACTACTATGAATGTATATGCTACTTATGGTTAGAAAGTAGTATCTCTTAAAGAAAATGTTATCTCTCCCGACAACTCCACATTGGTTCAAATTTCAAAATTGTGCATGTTATAAGACAAAAAATATATAGATCTCAACTTTATTTTTCTTCTCAGCAATACAATTCATTAAAGTTGGTTTCTAAGATTTCTTGTGTATTATCCTTGAATCCCATTTTGAAAATACATTAACATAATTTTATCATAAAAATCCAATAGAATCCCTTATTTAAGTTGCATATTCTACCATAGGTTAGTATATTCCAATATATATAAAGAGCAGAAGGTTGCAGCTCTTTATTGTCCCTAATCCTCTTTCCCAAAGGCTTGTAATGACAATTAACAAGCCATCATCTACATTAGTTATCATCATGGAAAAATAATAAACCAATCTATGTCAATCCTTATATAGTTGCAATATATCATTCCTTAATATTGCCTAAAATATGCAATCCATTTCCTTATGAGTACTTGAAACATATTTTAAAGTCTAGTGGTAAGGGACTAGATACAACAAAAACACATGCTAGGTGTGCTAATTGGGAAGATAGTAATTAACCGCACAAATAAAGAAGGGTAGGCATGAAAGAGAATTCATTATCATTGATTAATTATACATTTATACATGAGAATGTCACTTGGGTTCAACTTCCCAAGTGGAATCCTGGATTCTTTGGTGACTCTTGGTCTTCCTTGTATGTTCATATTCCTCACACGGATGATTATACTCCAACAAATACCCCATTAATTTGAAGGGTGTATATGAGACCATGAAAAATAAGAGAGTTGAATAACTAGAAGTGGATATTTACCACTTGCTGAACATTTCCATATTGATAATCCAAGTTGCAAAGCAAGTTAGCTAGAATCTTGCATTGTCTTCTACTAAATACAAGTTCTCTCCAAAGAAGTGGTTTTGGATGACCACCAACCAAGGATATAGTAGAACATGAAATATTCTACTATATGGTTGGTTTATGGATGGCCACCAACTATCTAACTTGGCACGAAGGATCAGAGGTTCTATATGGAACTTTCCTAGAAGGCTCAAAGGTTCTATAATAGAAGCAATATAAGGATGAAGTATTCTATTGAGTTGGAGGTTTTAGGCTGACCCCAAACCATATGGACACTTGAAATAGGAAGTGACTAGTTTTGACTTTGTAAACATTTCCAGCTTGAGCTTAATTTTCCAAGCAGGTTAGCTAGAATCTTGCATGGTATTATACTATTGCAAAGTACTCTAAAAACCAATGGTTTTAGGATGACCATGAACAAACTAGATCTCAGTCGAACATAAATCTTAACAAGATTTGTTATTTTGGCTCTCTTGATGTCATTCACTTGTTTCTGACTATCTTCATTCCCCCCCTCAAGAATAATGTGAGGAGAGGAGAGTCTCATGGTGTAAACACTAGAAACAATGTTTTCCCTAGGAATGTTTGGTAAATTTTGAGGAAAACAATTATTGGTGTGAACGGGGTTACAATGAAGTGATCTGCTAAAGTTGGTTAACTCAAACGAAGCAGTCGAGAATTAAGGAAGATGGACATTTTGAAGATGTTATGTTGTAGATTTAGTTAGGTAGTTATATTTTTTCTCCACTTACATTAATAAGTATGGGTGCTGGAAATAGGGATAAGGGGTATAAAACATCCTATATATATGTAATGGATTGTGAATTTTGGTAGTTACTTAGCTAGTGTTTGGGTTACCTGGAAGGCTAGTAGGAAAGTATGAATAGATTTTGTTTTTATGTGGAAGTTATGGAACGTGAAGCTATATGTAATGAAGGTGTTGGATGAGAGATTCACATGAAGTGATAGCAATTTGTAGGCTCTGTGTGTATGTATTTTGTAAGAAGAAGAAGATAAGTTTGCAGGTTGTGTGTGCAAACATGAGGAATTTATTTACCTGCTACTCATTAATAAGAAGAACACTTCCATTGTTTTCTCCCATCTTGGGTTTCCACGTAAAATCATGGTGTCAACCATATGTGTATGTTGTGTATGATGTTATCATGTTGTGATTATTCATGTTATTTTGTTCCCTCTCTGCATAATAATGAATAAATGAAGTTGATGGGAAAGTTTATGAATGATAGGAACACTGCATAGTAAATGAATATATGTTGTAGATGGTTTGATAATATGTATGATATCTATCTATCGAAGAGTATGATTTGTTGAATCTCATGAATGGTTGAAGTTATGTATGTTGGTTTTCTCCCCTTCTATACTGGAAAAAACATGTTCCTATAGTTCCCATGTGTAACTCAAGTGAGACTTCATCTGCTTTGTAGTTGATGATTAAAGGGACGATATCAAGGGATTTGCTGGTGTGGATGTTTTTTATGAGGGATGACCTAATTTAGACACATTTATTGTTTATTTTGAAGTTAAAGTAATAGAGAAACAATGAATTCTAGAATTATATGTATCCTTGAAATCTACTCATATCAGGTGGTGGGTTGTCCATAAACAAACCATAAGGGGTTAGTCATAAGTGCAGAAGGAGGTTAAAAATATGGTTTGGTGAAGGGATTCCATAGAGTGAAATAAAATGGCTTAACTAGTCCTAATGACCACTTGCCATCATGTACTATGACATGGGTAAACATGTCTAATCATGAGTGGGTCCATAGTTTTATCCACACATTGGACACTATACCCATGAATTGGTATATTTTGATAGATTTTCCATGAGGTACTACAAACTAGGATATCTTGGCTATGAGTTTTTGAAATAAATGTAGTTATGAGGATGATATTCCAACCATGGATCCAACTTTGAAAATTATTAAAGAAAATACCTTTAAAGAATTACCAACACCTTTGTCTACTATTTGTTGTAATCTCACAGATCACATAAGGTTACCAATAATACACATAAAGAATCATATATACATATAGGAACAAGAGACAAGAATAGGTAAATGAATAACAGGTTATATTATCACATGAGGGTCCATACATATATCAAAATTGAACCAAGTTCTCATCTGGCTCAACAGCCTAATATATATGATTACAAACGGTTACAAGTAACTACCTGTCAGTTCGGTTAACCGACAAGACTTATGCAGCTAAAATAATCTCTGATTAGTCATCTACTTGACTAGTCAGCCACTTGACTAGTCGACTCACTGACTAGCTCCTCCAACATCTCCCCAGGAACAAAATATTTCTTCATCCCGAAGAAACAGGGGAGGTACTCAAAATTGTATTGTCTGAGATAGTTACTTCTACTTTGGTTTGGCTTCATGGACTGTGTAGTCAGATGGTTGGTCGTTTATGCATACATACTTCTACAATGGATTCTGCTGTAATGGCCAATTGGTGTTGAAACTCTGTCCAATTCTATAAAACTTTTTGGATATCGATAGTCAAGATTGTGATGCTTGACAAAGTTGACATTTTCTCTTCGATGGAAATATCGGTGATGATTTCCATGTCGGGCCCCATGAATTGAGCCTTTTCATCTGCTGTAACCCATAGTCTCTTCATCTATGGGCAGATTGTATCTAGTTTGTCGAGGCTTGGTAGTGCTTGTTGTACCCACTAATGTGCTTGTTTCTCTAGTTTCTCTAATTTTGCTGTTTCCAATACAATCTGTTCTTGTATTGTACTCCTCATTATTTCTTCAAGTCCTCGCCTCTTTTCTAGTGCTTGGATTTTCTTACGAGTCTAGTGGGTATGCTGAAATACTTTCCCATAGTAGGTGTGCCAATTATGGAGTACTTCTTCTGTAATGATGGATTCTTCTAAGTGGTCCCGCAATACCTTATGAGCTTCATAGAATGATGTATACTATTGTCTTAGTAATCTAGATGTTTACTCTTTTTTATCTTATTTTGTAAATTATAGATGTGCTTGTAGGGTCGACACCACACTTTCAAATAGTTGATATGCTTTCTTTAGTGGCTTATCGGTGTCGGCCTCTACTAGTCCTGGTATGACTGTTTGAATTAAATTTCTGCAATTTGACATAAATTCAATTTTCTCTTTCTTAGTGCTGTCAAGTTGTTCTCATCTGGTCTAGCTTCTTGTTGCTGCTTCTATGGCGAGGCTTCCTAAGAGTTGACGCAACTCTCCATCTCTCAATTTCACTATGTCGACTACAGTAGTCGATCCTAGTTGGTTGAGGTGGATCACTATCGATCTTTGTTCTTTATGGTGTTCCTTTTTCTTTTTATATTTTCTCTTCCTTTTGTGTCTATGCTGGTCTACCTGTTGTTTTGCCTGTGGTTCTGCAAGTGGTTAATTTTCAGGCGGTTAGTTTCCAAATTGTTGATCTTTGTTGGGATGAACTTCATTAGTTGGGGGGATTTCTATTTGATCCTCTTGGGTATATATTGCAGCTCGGTGTGTATCTGGAGGGGTTGAAACAGGTGGTTAAGGGTTTGAAAAAGGTTCTGGATTCAGAGGTGGTGATGGAGATGGTGAGTGGTCTGGTGTAAGTGGTGTGGTTGGGATATTATCAGTTGACGAGGGATCTTTGACTTCTAGTGGTGAGTAAGTTGGGTCATCATTGTCAACAAAGAATATTTTGTCGATATCCTGATTGATTTCTAATGTGTTTTCTTGGTCATTTTCTTCCAAGTCTCCTACTAGTTCATTTCCTGGTGAAGAATGGTTAATACTTGATGGGGTATAGGATGAAGTGCGTCTTGCGACAATTTGAGAGGTTTTGTCAGGGTTCCTTAATAATGTTGATCTGATACTTCCAACAGTTCTCGGTTTATGAGGTATTTGGCCGATTTTCTGTGATAGGGTCTGGCATGCTGAGCTAGAATCAATTAATGTGTGGTTGGTGGTAATTTTCTAAGCAAGTGTGAATAATTCAGGAAGTTTTTCAATAAATGCCTGGAAGTCACCATCATGGTCAAATCGTTCTTTTAATGTCTCTAGCATAGCATTTTTACAGATGTCTGTAGGACTGATGGTGGGTGGCTGTGGTATATCTTCTTGTGTGATCTGGGTTGGGGATGGGGGTGGGGGGGTGGAAGCTAAATCAACAATATTTTCATCAACTAAAGGGTTTGTGGTTTTTAACTTTTTAGCTTTGGATTTTCTTTTCTCCTCCTCGACAAATCGTTTGAACTGCTCCCCGACCAAGATTTTATTTTTGGTGGCCTCTATCAATATTTTGGTCGCTTGAGCATGGAGTTCATCCTCATTGTCTGAATTTTCTTGTAGGATAAGCTGGCATTTCCCTTTCCCTTTGGCTAGACTATCCAACTTTTTCCTATATTACTGCCAACTTTCGGATATTTTCCTTTGTCAGCAGGTATTTTGGTTTCTCTGTCTCTTCCTTCCCCTGTTGTTGGGTCGCTATAATTTCTTGTTGGAATTATGGTTCTGGAATAGTCATTATTTGAAGATTTCTGGTATCCTCTATTGGTGTGTCCTTCGACATGAAGGTACTGATATATAGAAGGATTTCATAGTCCTCTTCTTTTTCCTGGTTGGTCAAGGGATCCTCAATAGGATGATTTGTTTCTTTGGCCCTTGCTGGTATCAATAGCTTGGTATTAGATTGTTGAGCTAGATCTTGGAAAATCTCATCGACTAAAGGATAATAGTTGAGAGGTTTTGCTTTTGCTTTTGCCCCATGCATATACCAAAATATAGTGTGTTTAAGCTCTAATTGAATGTGTGTTGTTTTCGGTAGACTTATTCATATGTTTTGAGGCACCCTCCATTTGGTTGTCGAGACTTTTAGATTCAGAAACCAATTTTTGAAAAATACTTTTCCGTTTGCTAGTTCTTTTAGAGTTACATTCTGTGAAAATGGTTTGAAATGCCACATGTGGAATTTATGAGGTTGGAGAAACTGTTTTTTCCCGACTAGACATAATTGGTACTTAGTTATCCAAATTATCAGTGATGGGAACCTGATAATTGGTGCATATGGCATTGGGAATGAGTTTGTTAGAGTGACTTTGTTTAGTTCTCTTAGATAGACACAAATCCTCAGTTTTGTCATGTCATGTTTCGTCGGTTGGACGACCTTTGGGCTTGCCCATTCCAACTGGTCAATAAGGTAGATAATTATTACTGTGAGCATATTATCGATCTCTTTCTTGACTATCTCTTTGTATTTATGAGATAATTTGTATGGCCTTTTATTTATGGGTCAAACATCGGGTTTGATGTCGATCTTCATTTCACCCATTTCATGGACTATCCCTTTGAGATATTTATAATATCGAGCAAAAACATCTTGGAATTCTTTCGATAGGTTTATTATTTTAGTCATTTTCTCTTCACTCCAATAATCACTATTTCTTGCCATTTTTGGTCGTTCATCATTTGATATGCCAAACTCTTTAGTTTTAACTATGGCATCTATCCATTCTGGTGCCTTGGAGTCATTGATCCGCTGACTCCCTTATTTGAACTATGAGAATGTAGTAGGGAATTCTGTTGTGGTCATTCAGTCGGTATCTTCTTTGTCGGTTGTGTCGAATTTAAGTACTATTCGAATTAGGTTTCTTGTTTCTGCGTGATAATATTTCCATCGAAAGCTTTTTCCTTTTGTATTTTTCATTTTCCATTCGTAGTCTTGTCGACTGTGGCATTATGTTGGATTGAATGTTATTGCATGATATTTTCTGTCAATCATGGTTTGGTATCAGAATGTTGTTCCTAGTCAGTTCTATGAATGCTTTTATCTACTTTGCAGTTTCTACTAGCTTTTTGTTTTGCGGTATAAAAATGAAGTCCTTGATGAAGTTTTCTCTAAGTTCATTCCATTGGAATATTTTGCCTCGTGCTTCTTCCATTTTATACCATTTATTTGGTAATTTAGCTAGAATAGAGGGAAATAGGTGTGGCCATGTACGTTCGTCTTTATAACCAACTATTTTCCATTCACTTTCGCATGTTCTTATGTGCTCGTCTGGGTCTTTCCCTTGGATGAAGACATGTATTTGTGCCTATTTGGTTAGCTTTCTTCCTCTGAATATTTCTATGAACTATGTCGAAGTTGTTTCCCAAGTCTATAGTCTTGACTGATGGGTGTCCCACCATCGATCATCTTGTCATGTAAAGGTTTCTATCAGACTTTGTAGTCAACCATGTTCACCTAGGTTCTTAGAGACTTGTTCTATATTCAGAATTGGGGACTCTCTTTCTTTATACCTGGGGTTTTGTCTGATACTTATATTTTTTGGGGTTAAGGTAAGGTATTCCCTAGTTTTCCTTTTGAATATTTTTGGGATTATGGAGACTAAGAAGAATTGATGGGTTGGTTTCTTCTGTATAGCCTGAATGCTCCAACAACCCCTTGCTTGATTTTCATTGTTTTCGACTTCCCAATCATATAATTCCACGTCCGAATTATATCCTACTGAGTCTTGGTTTCCTAATTGAAGCTCACCATAGATATTGGGATCAATGTAGTCTTCATTATTTTGAATTCGATATAATTGTTGAATATCAAATTCTTCATCGATGGGTTCATTCCAAGGTTAACCTTGGGAAGGATGAATAGGGATAGTAAATTTCTGATCGTTCCCTTTTAATTTTATTATTTCCTTGTATAGGGATATTGATGCTTTCATTTTTCTTCCCCATGGTAGACCTACCAAGGCTGGGAAGGAACTGGATCCTTCCTTAGGGTCGATAATTTCAAAGTCGATCTTAGTGAATATGCCTTTTATTGTTGTATCAACATTTCTCCAAACCCCAATGGGTTCGATCAATCCTTAGTCGGCTAACTTGAGGTATATTCTTGACATCTATAGTTGAGGTCTACCCAATTGTTCCCATGTATATCGAGTCATAATATTTACTTGTGAACCAAAGTCGAGTACAACTTTTCGAACATGGTATCCTTTGATTTATAGATCGACAAGTGGGTCGGCATCGTTCTTGTATTTTTGGTTCAGACTGCATACATTTTTGGTTTGTTTTTCTGTATTATTACTATGCTTCATATTATACAATAAGTCAATGAATTGAGACACCAATTTATCATTTTATACTAAACGTATTAATTCTTTAAATGTGTTTTGTCAATTGTCATCGATTGCTTCCTACCTAGAAAATTATTTAAACATATTTGATGCGTTGTTATAGAATTTTTTTTGTTTTCTCGGGTTAGGATACTCATTCTTTTCTTTGATTTTTCTTATATGTGGATTATCATTTCCAATTTTTGTCCCTTGTCGTGTTACTATGTGCAGGTTCTTTGTATTCATTAAATCATGTTTTTGAACAAACGAAAAGACATTAACATTTTTATTTTTATTAATCTTGTCGAGCATGGTGGGACAATTTTCTAGTGAGTGATCACCCACGCCACAGCTAGTGCAAAAATTTAGATCAATTCTATCTTTGTATGGACAATCTACGTAGAGGTGTCCTTCTTTATAACATGTAAATACCTAAATGGGTCGTCGTGGTCGGTTGTCATGATTTCCAGAAAATCGTCCTCAACCTCCAAAACCTCCACGATGGTTGTCAAACCGACGCTCATATCGACGACCTTCATATCTTTGATTATTCGACTCGTTTTGATCATTTCTTTTTGGGATTTTATCATTATTCTACGTGACTATATTTGTTTGGTAGTCTGCTTGATAATTTTGTCAATTCCTTATGTTTTGGGTGGCAGTGAGTCATTGCGTGACTTTTTACCTCATAGATTGCACACCATGATGCTATGCCATTCTCCATGTTATATGGGCAATATTTCGTTGTATGGTCTCCTTCTTCTTGGAAAATGTCACAGAAGCATTTTGTTTGGACAAAACAAAATTCTTGTTGACATCTGTATTTAGTGTGTCTATCCATGGATCATTTTGTGCACCAGACGTCCTGATTCTTGAGGTTCAGCTCTTTCAAATATTTTTACATGATTTATAGCTATTATTATAGTCTCGTATCGATGGGATATGCTGGGAAATCTTCATCCATCTCTACTTGGAGAGATTTGGTAAGTGTGTCTTCATATGTTTTGAATGTCTCCAAGCTTATGTGTTGCCGAAGTTTCTATGATAGACCTACAATAAACCACTGAATTAATTATTGTTCATCAATTACATAGTCTAGTTGGCTAAGAAGGTATTTCCATCGCTTATCATATTCCCAGATCGACTCTATTGGTTTCTGAGATGTTGTTTTCAGGTTTTTGGCTGCCAAATGTTTTGCATCTGGTGTCTTAAATAAAGATAAGAATTGTGCCTTAATGTCTGATTTGGATGCTTGGGGAGTTCTGTCGATATAATTCATATACCAAGTCAGTGCTCTTTTTCATAAAGCACCAGCAAACTATGCCATATGTCTTTCTTCGACCGCGGCTTGATTTTCCTCCCATATTGATTCACAGATGAACTAGTGTCATCTAGGGTCTTCATCACCCTTGTAGAGGGGGATATGTGTTGATCTGTGACCCATGTTGGTGTAACTGTATCCTCTGGGAGGTTTGTAGAAATAATAGATCAATACTATGTGCAATGATTCTAAGAAGAAGCACAGGAAATAGATCTTGCTACTAAGAATTCTCACAAGTATACACAGGAAAACTAGAGAGAAGAAAAGAGACTGAATCACATGAATGAAGAGATGAATATTGGTGTGTATCCTTCCATTGAATAATTATGAATAATAGTGTACATAAATAGATATTCTCTCATAGGAAAGTCGAATTGTATGGAAACAACTCATAAATCTCAAAAAGGCTGACTTACCCAAATATAGCAAACCCCCATAGGTGGATAAAGCACTTGCTAAATCTATCAAGGACCTCACGATTTGGAAAAATCATGAGTGATTTGTCAAGGAGATGGAAATAACATGCTAATCCTAGAAAATAGAGAAGAACTAATGGAGGATGGGTTGGAAACAAAAGCTCCCAGTTTCCTAGTTGACTAGCTTTTATCTTATCCATAGAAAAACAGGAAAAAGCAGAAAAAGCAGAAAAAGAAGAAAAAAACAGAATCTGCTATAAGGTCCTACATACTAATTCTAGATGAACCCAGAATCAGAAATAACTCATTCCTAGGATATAGATGGCATGCATTGACTTTAAGGT
>LPNX010624482.1:144080-239080 GCA_001517045.1 Pseudotsuga menziesii
GTTTCTTCTCCTACCAGTAGTTGGTTCGGGTCGACTTCTTCTGTCGATGTCCAGCTGCAATGATGTTCTTGCAAGTTTCACTATTCTGTTTCTTGTAAAGTTTTGTTTTGCAAGGGGGTGCTCCTTCCTGTGTCGGGTAGAGAAAGTGGATAATTCAGTTGGAATGGTATGCTTGAAGTGTTACCCAATTTCCTTCCTTTGGTCAATGGATTACTTAGTAAATGATTATCATCATTTACTTCATCATCTAGTTGGATCCATATACTGAACTCACCAGCTCTTAGTCATAGGTCCTCTTTGAAAATGGCCTGAATTCGGGTGCTCGGAGTTGTTAGAGACAGAGGTCTTACCTTCTAGGGAATTTCTAGTTGAAGAGATTCTCTTTGCTCTATCCACAAGTATTCTTCCATGGGTGATGCTTCTTCATCTATGCCTTCTTACTGTTAGTCAGGACCCAACTCTGGAGGATTTATTTCTTGTTCTGTCACTCTAGTGGCCATTCCTCTTTGCAATTCTCTAGATTGCTCTCTTCTCTCTTTCGTTCTTTTCTGCCTCTTCTCTCTTTATAACTTATGTAAGTCTGGCGTACCTTATGTGTCATTGTCCATTCCATTTCCTTCTTAATTAAACTTTTCATTGCTGGTGATGGTATCTTCTTCAATGGACTAGAATCCCTTTTACTCTACCCTGACACATGGCCAAATACCCCTCGATAGACTACCCAATGCTTTAGAAAGCTTGGATAGTTCTATTTATTTTCTTAGGAAGTACTCCCACTCCCTCTCAGAAATTAATTTTTCCCACTTCTTCTATTTCTCTACCTAGTTAGAGTTTGGTGGTGGTTTGCGTAGTGATGGATGAGGCTATACGATATGGCCCACTCCCTTATCGATTAGGAATTTGAACAAAATGGTTTATAAGGAGCAAAGGACCTGCTCGGCAAGGTCTGTATAAAACCTTTTCTCCATGCTTTTGATTGAAAATATTTCCTCCATGGCTTGTTCTTCGCAGAATTCATCTATGATCTTTTCAGACCACTCCGACAAGTTTGTTCCACCTCCTCGAATCATTTTCTCTAGTAGCTCTTGATCTTTAGTTTCTTTCAAATTTTTCATCCAGAATTTTTTTCAAAAGATGAGGTACCGACTCTACAAACTTCTCATGTGTTTCAGTGAAGAATTTCTCCTTTGCCTGAGCAATGGTCAATCTGTTTCTTCTTATGTATTTTTGTAAGTAATTTTCAATCTTACGCTCCCACCACTTCTTAATCTCTTTCTTTGATATCATCTACTTATGGTTATGTCATCTGTATATGTACTACTGGCAACAGAAATAATTTTGTAATCTCATAGATCACATAAGGTTACCAATAATACACATAAAGAATCATATACACATACAGGAACAAGAGACAAATAATAGGTTATATTATCACATGAGGGTCCATACATATATCAAAACTTAACCAAGTTCACATCTAGCTCAACAGCCTAATATATATGATTACAAACATTTACAAGTAACTACCTGTCAATTTGGTCAACCGACATGACTTATGTGGCCAACCTAATCTCCGATTAGTCGGCTACTCGACTAGTCATCTCACCGACTAGATCCTCCAATAGTATTCCATAGTGGATTATGACAATTAAACAAGTGAGGGGATGTTACAATGTTACAGGAGAACTAGACAATGATGACCTAAGAGATGTGCATATTCCAAAATTTGAAGGATTCTAATATCCAGAAGGTCCTAAGATCACCTCTAACAAATGCATCCAACCATTGAATACAAAGAAGGTAAACATTGTTTCTAGTTAAAATCCTAAATTCGCTAATATTGGAAATACTAGGATGATGAAACAATATGGAAAATCATTGATTTACTACATGAGTATCAAGATTTATTTCCCATAATTTTTTTTGATATGAAAGGTATTGTTGGGGAATTAGGAGAATTAATAAATATCCCATTGAAGTTTTATGCAAAATAAGATAAGTAGAGACCATATAGATTGAATCACCCGTATAAATAAAAAGTTAAGGAAGTGATCAATAGGATGTTGGATGCAGACATTATTGATCCTTTTGAAAAGTCTGAGTGGATTATCCCAATTTTTGTGTAATACAAAAAGACTGGTGAAGTTCAAATTTGTGTATATCCGAGGAACAAAATGATGCATGCTTACATGATACATTCCTACACCTTTTAAAGATGAAGTTTTAGAGAATGTTTGAGGAAAGGAAGCTTATTCATTTACTTGTGGTTGTTATGGATACCATCAAATTAAGATTGTTAAGGAATATTGACATTAAATAAAACTTTTGCAATGTAGTGGGGATGTTGTCAATACATGTTAATTCTATTCCGTTTAAAAAATTCCCCTGCCATTTTATCTACAATATTTGTCATAGACTCTAAAGAGTTTATTCCCAATTTTTTGGAGGTATAATTTGGCTATTGGACAGTCTATGGATTATTGAAGAACCATATTGATATTTTGAGGTTGATGTTAGGTCACTACATGCAACATCATATATCATTAAATTTGAAAATGTGTATCTTCTGTGATCCATTTGGCATATTGCTTGGTTAGATGGTTTGTAAACAAGGATTGTAGATGGATCCTGCAAAGATTGCCATTATCGTATAATTTCATCCACCAACATCAGTTCGACACCTGAGGACATATTTGGGACATACATGTTAGTACAAGAATTCTATAAGAGGGTATGCTCATATCAAAACCCCTATGGAAAAATTGTTGAAGAAATATGCGAATTTTATGTGGAATGAAGAGTGTTAGCAAAAGCTTGACACATTGAAGGACAAGATGGTGACATAACCTATTTTATTATTTCCCAATTGGAGAAAAGAATTACATGTTTATGTTGATATCTCATTGGTTCCTCTGGGAACAATTTTTGATAAACCAGGTGAGGGAGCTAATGATCACCTAGTTGCATTTGTGACTACGAAACTATCTACAACATAAATAAATTATACTACGATAAAACAAAAAGTTCTAGATATACTGTATGCCTTACATAATATTAGGAACTATACGTTAGGGGCCACTTTAATATTTTTACAAATCACTATGCTTTGAACTGCTAGGTTAACAAGCCAATGTTTTGGGGGGATATGTTGGTGGCTCTTATTGTTTCAAGAATATGATTTTGAGATCATAGCCAAGACAAGGAGGATAAATGTGGGGCTTGACCATCTGTATAGGTTATAGATAGGAGAAGAAATAGATAAATTAGATGATATCCTCCTAGATGCATAAGTATTTTTGGAATGGTAGATGAATACTTTGAAGACATTGTCAATCTTCAAACTACAGGAATGGAGCTAGAAGGGTACACAACAAAAAACTGAAACAAATGTTTGCCAAATATGCATATTATCAACTGATAGCTATTCAATTATAGAAGTTGGGTCAATATGATATTTTGTGTCACTATGTTCTAGAGCATGAGCGATCAATAATTTTGGTGGAAGCTCATGATCGTATTGCAGGAGGTCACTACACAAGAAAAGCTATTCTCCAGAAGACATTAAGAGTTGGATTGTGGTGTCCTAACTTGCATAAAGGTACAAAGGCCTATTGTAGGTCCTACGAAGTATGTCGAAGAATCAGGAAACTATTGACAAGAGATTAGAATTTGTTAGTACAAAAGGTGACGTTGAAGGAATTTGACAAGTGGGATGTTGAATCTATTGGTCCAACTAATCCACCTAGAAAGAGGAATAGAGAAAGGTACACTATAACTATGATGTGTTACCTAACTAGATGGGTTGAAGGTGTGCTAGTGAAATACTATAGTGCTATGAATGCTGTGAAGTTCCTATTTGAAGATGTAGTTACAAGTTTTGGCTTCCCTAAGGTTTGTTGAATATTGTAACTTCAAAGGATATTCTAAATGTATTTTACTAATGTAACCCAAGGGAGACGTTATTATTCCTCCAGTGGGGTGTTACTATTGTAATTGGTCATCATAGAGTCATGAGGTAAATCCTCCTTTGTAATTTGGGTCAATAGTACCCTAATGAATATAATATAATATTGTATTGAGTCTTCCTAAGTGAATTCGGCCCACTTAGTTAAGTGGGGTTGTCTTGTTAGGATAAAAGTCAAGTGATGAAAAGAGCATAAATAGAGGAGTTGTGTTCCTCATTTGAACACACACTCACCTATGTATAGCACATAGGAGAGAGTATATATATCTATTGGAGGGAGGCACACCTATTTGGGGTATTTTCTTGTACTTTTTATACATCTTATATAGAGGAATATTTGTTGGGTTTTCTTCCCAATGAGGGTTTCCTAGGATAAATATTTGTGTTATTTTGTGTGGTTGTGCTTGTTTATCTTTTAGTGATCCTTTTGCTTATGGTTATGCTGTTATGATGCTAAATGTTATAAGATATGGTATAACCATTAAAAAATTAACAGGGTATCAGAGATACCTTGAAATAACTCTTTGTGCATCTGAAACAATTCTACAACTACAACGATTGAAGATTAGGGTTTCATGCTTGAAAAACCCTAAAATACTACAACTAGTCATTTTCGGAGATTCACTATATCTCGAGATTGGAGAAGGATCAAGAGCCAAACATTCTATAGGAAAAATATTAATTCCTTATGTACCCTTTGTAAAATTTTCAGCCTCTGATTCACTATATTATAGGAGATATGATTCCGCCAAATCAGGGTCTCAGCCTCTCCCAGGATTCAACCTTAAACATGTGACCTAGGGAGAATTGCTAGATCTAGGGATACGAAGTTCCAAATGAAATTTCACAATATGTTCCAAATAGGGAACATACTTTAATTTCTGTGGTAAAAGTTTTAGACCCCAAAATTGAAACAATGACACGTGGAAGTTCGTACAAGTTCGCTATGTTGAACAATCCTTAAATAAGCCACCTTGGGAAAATTAGCCTATGCACCAATTGGTGAAAAAAATTCTTATCTAACCTATTTTTTTGGAAATAAGATAGAAAAGGATAACTCAGTGCGAATTTCCAGACACAAATAAGTATTACTTTCATATATACCACAAAAACAATATCAAGAAATTCCGCAAAAGAAAATGAAGAAAGCTAGGGCATCATATATTTTGCAATTCTAATCACAGTCTTGGGAAAATGATTTATGTTTCTTATCTCTCCTTGAGGAGGGACATATTTATATCCAATCAGATCTGAAAGATACCTAATATTTAAAAATTATGGTTTTTTTCTTCCTATCAAACCCTAGGTCCACCAGAAGCATCATTCCAGAAAACCTTTCAAGCAAGCATCAGATTTAAGCAATCTAATTAGTCAAAGGAGGAGTTGCATATCGGGAAGGAGATGAAGACAAAGCACATGAATAAGTCTTACAAACAAACAAATATAAGTATTTGAATTGTCTTTCCTATATATGTTGTGTATTATGCATGATAGAATGTTTGCATTAATGACATTATAATACTTATATGCATGTTATGGGTAAGTAGCCCATGTTGCTATACAACTCTCCATTGCTACTTATCTAGAATGAAACCTCTTTTCTGACATATTGGATTAGTGCATAGTATCAGTGGTGTTATGGTATATATGGGAGGCATCTAGAAAGTTTTCATAAGATATGGATGAATGTTGTATTGGCTAAAATAGTTGCATGATGCATAATAATTTGTCATTGTGCATATGTCCTATGAAATGGTTCTAACCATGAAACTAGTGCATTTGACTTGTAGGAAAGGTCATGTACAACTTCCTACAATAAAGGGAGGATGAGACTTGTTCGGAAGAACAAGTGATGACAATTCAATATTCACTCCAATAAACATGAACCTGAAGCTTCCAAGGTAAAAGACATCGTGATAGAAGAAACATTAGAGGAAATTTGGGGTCTGAAATGGGCCTTATAAGAAAACATGCCAAAATAAGTTCTTGTGAGTTGGAATTCAAGAGCCAATAGAATTTCAATAAAATGAGTCAACCATAATGGTTGAATTGACATATTTGTCATAAAAAAAACTACTTTTTTTGTTCGTATTTTTGACATATCTCCATATGTTTTTACTCAAATTTCAATTGGGAGAGCTCGATGGATGTGGAATTTGATTTTGCATCCAATGAGTACCCACACTGCATACTTTTGATGGACCCTGCTACCCCAGAAATAAGAAATACCTAAAAAAGTGTGATGATGATGTCATCATCACATTGTTTCAGGTATTTCTTGTTTTTGGGGTAGCGGGGTCCATCAAAAGTATGTAGTGTGGATACACGTTGGATGTAGAATCAAATTTTGCATTCAGCGAGCTCTCCCAATCAAAATTTGAGTAAAAAAATAGGGAGATATGTCGAAAATACGAACACAAAAAGTAGTTTTTTTCTTTCTTCCTCCAAAATTAATAAATATTGTTTTATTATTTTAACTATTATTTTATTATTTTCCTTAGGAGGTCAATTTTAGACCCCAAAATTCCTATAATGGATATTTATAAGAATATAAGAGAGCGGTAGATCAACCTAGAATGATGAATGCCATCTTGGGCACAAGAAATAATTCAAGATGAAAAAACATATGACGGGACTTCCAAACCAAAGTAATAGGATCGGACACACTCTAGTTGTGTGACACATTTGAATGACATCATTGATGCAAACCCTTCCAGCTATGGAAGAATCTATGATCAAAGAGTAACAGTTGATCATGGGGAATGATGTCTAGTATATGGTTCAGAGACCTGAAGGGAATTTCGTAGTGTATTCCATATGGACCTACAAGAACATGTATAAAAGAAAGGGTCATTGTTTGTCTTAGAAAGAATATACTATGGCATGACATACTCTATTGACTAGGCATACTTCTCCAGTAGAAGCATTAGAGGAAATTTCAACTCAAAATGGGCCTCCAAAAAAGAATTAATAAAATAATAGTTAAAATAATAAAATAATATTTATTAATTTGGAGGAAGAAAAGAAAAAAAATACTTTTTTGTTTGTATTTTTGACATATATCCCCGTGTTTTTACTCAAATTTCGATCGAGAGAGCTGGTTTGATGCAGAATTAAATTCCATATCCAATGAGTACCCACTCGGCATATGTTTGACAGACCCCGCTACACCAAAAACAAGAAATACCTGAAAAAATGTGATGATGACATCATCATCACGTTTTTTCATGTATTTCTTGTTTTTGGGGTAGCAAGGTCCATCAAAAGTATGACGAGTGGGTACTCCTTGGATGCAGAATTTAATTCCGCATCCAACGAACTCTCCTGATCGAAATTTGAGTTAAAACACCTGGAGATATGTCAAAAATACAAACAAAAAAGTAGTTTTTTTATGATACCTATCCCCAAATTTTCATTAAAAAAATGTTTAAGACCTATACGGTATTTCAAATTTAAAACAATTTCATTGGCTAACACATGATGACATGGAATTTGAATCAAAGTTAAAAGGCCCATTTTGAGTTGAAATTTCCTCTAATGTATATATCAAGAAAAGAACCACATGTACATAATAGGCTTTGTAGGAGCTCAAAAGGAACCCATAGATAAATGCATCCAGGAGATTCAAATATCACTTAGAGTGATGAATATCTTAACCTTTACTACAAGGTTGAAGATGGAAACATATAAAAGATAACAAGCTCACAGATGGGTGCAAGAGGATATTTTCAACAAAGTTGAATATAAAGGGATCTTGGTATCTAGTAACCTGAGATGGATACATAGTAGCAGAATACTACCTGCCACTCCAATACAAAATGTAGAGGGAGGATGATGATCTGCTTCAATGGGAGTGACTGCATAAGATCTCCTAGTGGGTTCCAACCTTCAAGATTGAATGTGGAAGACTAGTACATGTCGATGACCTAATAGAATGAACTCATGAAATGATGAAAGAATACCATAATGATGTTTGGGATATAGTACCCAAACCAAAAAGCAAGAGTGTGTTATCTTCCAAGAGGATCTACAAGATAGAACATGCTACCGATGGAAGGAGGATTCTCTCATAATTGATTATGAAGAGACATTTGCTCCAAGACAAAGGTACACTTCCATCAAAACCATCATGGTACTTTCTTCCATGATGAAGTGGGATATACATTAGATAGATAGTGTAAAGACAACCTTCCTTAATGTCATGATTGAGGAAGAGGTTTACATTGAAACAAACAAAAGGATTTGAAGTAAAAAATAGAGTGATTCATGTATGCAAGTTGAAAAAGGTTCTATATGGACTGAAGCAAGCTCCTAGATCTTAGTATGGCATAATAGATAGATTCTTTACAAGCATGGAATTTACCAAAATTAAAGTTGATCATAACATTTACCTCAAGGTTATGGATGATGAACCTGACATACTATTGTTGTATGTGGATGATCTGTTTCTAACTGGAAATTAGAAATAGATCATAGATTGCAAGAAGAAGCTAGTTGAAGAATTTGAGATGAAAGATCTTTGATTGATGAATCATTTCCTAGAGATGGAAGTGTGGCATAGCTTAGAAGGAATGTTTCTAAACCAAGGAATCTATGATGTGGATATCTTAAGAAAATTGGATATGTTGGATCATAAATCCATGACCACACCCATGGATACCAACATGAAGCTGCTATTTGATGAGACATCATAGTTAGTTGAATAAGTACATGAAGATTAATAAGTGGTTGATGCATCTGACAAATACAAGGCCATATATATGCTTTTTTGTGAACACCTTGAGTCAGTATATAGTTAAACCTAGATTTGTTCACCTCATAGCTGAAAAGCATGTGATAAAGTACCTAAAAGGTATAATAGAATTAGGACTTTACTATGGTAGATATCATGACTACATATTGTATGGATATATGGATTCAGATTGTGAAGGAAGTGTCGAAGACATAAAGAGAACCTCGGGTGGATGTTATTTTCTGGGATCCGCCATGATATCATGGTTTAGTAAGAAACAATCTAGTGTTTCTCTCAGCACGTCTGAAGCCGAGTACATTGCAGCTTGCTCTGTTTGTTATGAAGCAATATGGATTTGAAAGATGATGTCACAAATATTTGACATGGATTTGGATACCACAGTGATTCTTTGTGACAACTAGAGTTGCATGAAAAATGACAAATAATCCTATGGGATATGGTACTGAAGGGAGATATAAAAATCCAGTATGTGAGTACCGATAAGAAAGTTGTTGATGTGGTGACCAAGATTCTATGACCATATTGGTTTAGTTTGAAAATACTTTCCTCGCAAGGAGGAATAGTGATAATGATACTATAGACTTTCGTTGCAAGGAGGAACAATGACTATATAGATCCTTCTCAGAAAGGAGAAACAGGTCGAAGATATGGACCCTTCTTAGAAAGGAGAAACAAGTCGAAGCTTTGGACTCTCTTTGGAAAGGAAGAACAAGTCTAAGATATGGCCTCTCTTCAGAAAGGAAGAAAAATTCAAAGATATAGAATCTCTTCCAAAAGGAAGAACAAGTCAAAGATATGGACCCTTCTCAAAAACAAGAAACATGTCGAAGATATAGAATATCTTTATAATGGAGGAACAATTTGAAGATATGTACTATCCTAGAAAAGGAAGAATAGGTCGAATATATGAACCCTCTTCAAACAAAGGGGGAGCAAGTTGATAATACCAATCCTCCCGAAAAATGGGGAGTGATGATAAGACTGACATCGATGATGGGATGACAGTGATGCTCCAACATAAAAAAGGCCAAGTGTGCCTGAATATGCTGACAAGGTCCGACATTTACTTTTGGACGATAGTATCCTCTCTTAATGATGGTAGGTATAACACTTTGTTCATGAGAGTAGTGCTTACTAACTAAGGATGGCCCTAGAGATATTACTCTCGCATGGAGAGTACCCAAAATCAGTTGTGGATACCGTAACATTATCTTATGAATGGTCCTAGATTTCATGCTGAGGATGTCCTATGATGAGTCCTCATGGATGATAAGATTGATACTTAGGTATGGTCGAGATATTCTTTGCATACATTACTCTCACATGGAGAGTACCCACATTTAGTTGTGGATACTGTAGAATAACACTCGCTCAGAAGTGGTCCTAACCTTAGTGATATGGATTCTATATAATGATTCCTCATGGATGAAATGACTGACATTTTGTATGCACTTGATATCTTCTCTGTAGACAATACTCTTATATGGAGAGTATGCCTACATTCATATGTAGATACCATATAATAACACTCGCTTAGGAGTGATCCTAGTTTGTGTGGTATGGATTCTCTATGATGAGTCCTCATGGACACCATAGTATAACACTCACTTGGGAGTGGGCCTAACCTATGTGGTATGGATGTTCTACGATGGGCCAAAATTTTGTATGTGGTCGAGATCTAATCTGTAGACAATACTCTTGCTTGGAAGAGTATGCCTACATGTAAGTGTAGATACCATAGTATAACACTCACTTGTGGGTGGCTCTAATTTTAGTGGTATAGATGGTCTACGATGAGTCCTCATGGATGATAGCGATGGAACTAGGTGTGGTCAAGATCTACATTTAGTTGGAGATGATTTAGCTAATCGATATCATGGATCATGCCAATTGAGTATTGCATCATCCTTCGACTTGCATCCTAAAGTAATCAGGATTGATCATCCCGCAAATAGATCATGTGTACTACAAGTAGCGTGGTGAAAAAGGATCAAGTAGATCGAAGTATGTCAGTAAAGGATCAAGTAGATCAAAGTGCAGCTGCAAAGGATCAGGAAGGATCGAAGTGATGCTGCAAAGGATCAAAAGGGTCAAAGTGATGCTGCAAAGGATCAAAAGGGTCGAAGTGTTGCTACAAAAGGATCAAGAAGGATCCAAGCGATTCAGAAAATGATCAAAAGAATCGAAGTGCTACTACAAAGTATTAGAATATCAAAGTGTTGCTGCAAAGGATCAGAAGATCAAAGTGTTGCTGCAAAGGATCGAGAAGATCGAAGTGCCACTGCAAAGGATCAAAAGATTTAAGTACTACTACAAAGGATCAAAATATCGAAGTGTTGCTGCAAAGGATCATAAGATCAAAATACTACTCCAAAGGATCAGAAGATCGAAGTACTGCTACGAAGGATCGAAAGTTAGAAGTGTTTCTGCAAAAGGATCAAGTGATCGTGTGATGCAAAAGATGAAAACATTGAAGAGTAACTGTTCTAGTTACTGATGAATGTTGAAAACTTACTATGGCATATCAATGTATAGCCTCAATGATGTTGCAGATATTGTCTCTTTGTTCTCCTATAGTTTATGATGATGTTGTGAGTAGAATAGCCTTCTCGTTAAGGGGGAGTGTTGAATATTGTAACTTTAAAGAACATTCTAAATGTATTTTATTGATGTAACCGAAGGGATATGTTATTATTCCTCTAGTGGGGTGTTACTATTGTAATTGGTAATCATAGAGTCATGAGTTAAAGCCTCCATTGTAATTTGGGTCAATAGTACCCTAATGAATATAATATAATATTGTATTGAGTCTTACTAAGTGAATTTGTCCCACTTAGTTAAGTGGGGCCAACTTATTAGGTAAAAATTTAAGTGACAAAAAGAGTATAAATAGAGCAGATGTGTTCCTCATTTGAACACACACTCACTTGTGTATAATGCATAGGATAGAGAGAGATATATATCTGTTGAAGGGAGGTGCACCTATTTGGGGTCCTGTCTTGTACTTTTTATACATCTTATACATAGGAATTTTTGCTGGGTTTTCTTCCCTGTGAGGGTTTCCCAAAATAACTGTTTGTGTTCTTTTGTGTGGTTGTGCTTGCTTATCTTTCAATGATCCTTTTGCATATGGTTATGCTGTTATGATACTAAATGTTATAAGATCTGATATAACCATTAAAAAATTAAGAAAGTTTTATTGAGTGATCAAGGAACTCACTTAGTCAACAAGACTATTGAAGTTCTTACAAAAGAATTCCAAATTTACCATAGGAATAGTACTCTATATCATCCATGAGAAAATGGGACTGTCGAAGATTTCAACAAAATTATGGAGCATGCCTTGACGAATTTCTATAATTTAAACTGCGATGATTGGAATTTTAAAGTCCCTACAGTGTAATAAGATTATAGAACAACATGCAAAAGGTTGATGGGTTAGATTCCTTTTCTACTAGCGTATGGACAAGAAGTTATCATGACCATGGAGTTAATAATACCAAGTTTGAGAATGGTTACTGAAACTAGAATAAGACAAATTAATTGCAAAATTCAAACAACAAGTTTAGAAAGAGCGAGAGAAGGCCTGACATTATTGCCACATCATGAAGAAACAGTTCCAGCGATGGGACTTAATTCTCTTATATGGCTCTAATTTTTCCAGACACACTAGTAACCTAATGATGCAATGGATATGACCTTATGTAATTATCTATGTAACAAAAGGAGGCATTATAAATTTGTAGAAGCTTAATAAAGGGCCTATAGGAGGATTACTTAATGGAATATGGATGAAACATTATAATGACATCCATGTGTTTCCTTTCTAAGTATATATATATATATATATATATATATATATATATATANAAGTATTTAGATACATCTATGTCGTTTAGTCATAGAAAGAGCATTTCTAAATAATTGTGGTGTGTCTATTAAGGAATCAAGTGTGAAAAAGGGTTACTATACTAATAATTAAAAGTGACACGTAAAATTGGAAAAATCCAGGAACACATTTAAAAAAAAAATTCATGGAAATGAAAAAGGTGATGGATAAACATAATAAATGTGCCTTAAAAGGAAAGAGGGCATATTAATTGGCAAGATCCAATCATGATACTAGGCATAAATATGCTAATAATTACAAAAATTCCATGGAATATTTGGCCAGTGATGGAAATATATGGATCCCAAGAAGAAAATATAGGAGGATGAACCATTAAATCATAGAGTGGTGAGGAAGAAAAACCCAAAGTGTATTGCATATTAGAGAAGAACGAGTGAATAACAAAGATGAAGAATAGTTTGTCATCCAATAGATTATGCAAGAAATATCGCTAAAATATATTATTTAAGACTTCATGACATCATAATTGTCAAGAGATTAGGGAGAGCCATAGGTGGACAAAGAGAAGGCTCCAACAATACCAACTACCGATCCAAGGAATAACACAGGAAAGACACCCAACCTCTAGATCTAGGAGGGAAGAAGTAAAAAAAAGAATTATGCAGGGGAATCTACATCTTCTATACCATCTGGGTTACTAGAGTAAATTCCTCTAAGGAAGAATATTCCAAGCCATTTCAATTATCAAAAGATGCTAAGTACAAACTGGTTACACTAGAAATCCCTACAAGAATTTTACAGGTGAGAGATATGCTGGGTCGAGTTCCCTGTTTAAGGTATGTAGAACATGATTTGGTGGATATGTTAAAGTTTTCATAGTTTAATCCAAACAAGTGCTCATGGAGTGTACCTAATTCATAAGGAGGAGCATGCATCAAAGATCCACTTGAGTGAGGTTTGGGACTGAAGAAATTTGGTATTTTGGGCCTCGTGAAGATCTCTCGTTTTGGATGGAGTGTTGAGGTTAATGGCTACATAAAGAAATTATTATGTGCTCATGGTATCCTCCATTGATCATATTGATGATAAATTAGTCCTACTTTCTCATGGTATCCTCCATTGATGATAAATTAGTCTTATTTGCAACAAGGATCCTTGCTAGCAAGTTCTTGCTACACTAATTGGTGTAGCGAAGCAATGTGTTAATGGTGTTCATATGAACTAGGAAACATTACTGTTAAAGAATATTTAAGTGATTTCCAAGAAGCTCAATAAATATTTAATCTAATATATTATGTGTGGTTATTTCTACTTATTTCTTTATTTGCATAGAAGAAACCTTTAGAATCGCAGTTTGTCAGTATAGCATCATGATGCTTTATGGTGGATTAGTTTGGATATTTATAGGTTAGTAGAAAACATTATCAATAGTGGGAGTATAATGTTACATTTTTTATAAATAAGGAGGATATCCAATTCAATTGATAAGGCTACTAAGATTGAGCCTCAATTTGTTGACCTTTTTAAGGACATTATTCATTTCAAAGAAAACCTTCAACATATGTATATTAGGGCTTGAAGGGACCCCAATAAATAATAGTTGACAACATTTTATGAATTGACAATGTATATAAACTATTGGGTTTAAACTAGGGGATTTCTATAGTTTAAACTATTTTATATCCATATTTTCATCTAGGGACAATTATTTCATTTTTTTAAGGTGATTTGGTGGTGTGGATGAATTTGGTAAATGTTGGACAATTTCGGACTACACAGTAAGGTGAAGTTCAAATGGTTTATAAACACACCAAATAAGAAATATTTTATGATATGAGGGTGGGGACATTTTTTTCTCTATTATCCTTCCAATTATACCTTCATGTCATGAAATGGATGATAATAATTTTGTATATGATAGAAAAAACAAAAAACTAGTCGGATTTTATAGGCCAACTACCTAGCGATTTTTGAAACGTACCCCAAACATAACATGCACTCATGAATTATGAAAACATTTATGGATATGGTATATTTAGTGTCCCACCTAGCTGCAACACTTTCCATAATTCAAATTGGAGCTCATTTTCTTGATATATGCTTCAAAAACTTAAAGCTAGTCACCATTTCAACACATTGAGCATAGGCACAGAAGAGCATAAGAAAGAGACATAGAATTTGTAGAATAAAATTACATCCCTATTATTATATGTTATGAAATTATGAATAAACATGTATAGGAAGTTAATATAGTGGCATGAATCATGGAATTTCAAGCATCAAACCAACAACTTTATCATTGAACTTACCGACAAGATTGCTAGGAAACTAATACATCAGAACATAGGCATAGTTGTTGGAAATGGAAGGACCTAAAATTTATATCAGTAATATTCAATATTATTAGTGATAAATGATGATTTCCTTTCTCCTCAATGGCTATATGAAATCACAACTAGTGTGGAAATGAGGGGTCCATCGCCTTCTTGGTATGTAAAGAGAGCATCACCCAAGAAAAGATAAGCCTAAGAAACTCCAATATAATAACAATGCATAAACAAAAACACCCTTTCCTAATGTACCTTTATGCTCCTTTTAATATTGATATATCTCAAATAGCACAAAACAATATTATGGGAGATTGAAAACCATGTTCCATAACCACCTTCTACCACAATTGTCCACTTAGTGAAAAATAACAGTAAATACCATGCAATATTCCAAAACCATCAACCAATACCATGACTGATTGAAAACCATAAAAAAAACATCAACTACACCCTCCAAATCCTTTTACCATCAATTCCCACTTTTAAGGAACCCTTTTAATTCCAAAGTGAAATTGGTCCAAAATCTTATCTTTTCCTCCACCACCTCCATTGATTTTTCCCAACTTATTCACACCTACCTTATCCTTTCTAACCAACTTATTCGGCGACCTATTTGACCCAATACATTCACCATTAATTATTACTTTGTATTTTTTAACCAACATTATCAAAATAATCTTTTGCAAAATACATTTGCCCAATTATTTCCAAATTTATTCCCGAATTAATATTTTTTCCTAGCAACTCGAATCAGGAAGCTTATATTCTTCCTGTTGTTTACCCAAGTCCAAATAATATTTAATTTTGCCTTGGATAATTAAAATTAGGCAATATTTCTCTTTTAGCCACCCATTTAATCATTTTAATGGTTTTTTACCTAGGTGACATAGCAAAATAATATAGCAAAAAATAGGAACATGACAGAAGCTACTGAGGGTTTGGGTTCTCTTGATTTACACTTGGGAGATATACCAATACATACTATGAATAACCTTCACTTGAGTGTGGTATATTAAATAAAGTCTTGAGAAAAACACCACTACAACTAGATGATGAAATAAATTATAGAGCAGGCACAACTTGTATAGAGATATAATGGGCTTCAAAAGGAGAATGATAAAGTGGTTGAGCAATGAAAAATGCTACATAAAGAAATAGAAATAGTTTGTAGTGAAGTCCCAGGAGTTGATATGGAATAATAAATACCACTTGAAAGTAATATGTCAAATTTGAGCAAAGTTACTAAGGGATTTAGAGAGAAAATTTATGATTTCGAATCCCAAGTGATTCCCAACACACTGTAAGAGGTACAAGATTAGTGAAATGTGAAAGGTAAATAGTCCCTTGAGGAGAAAATAATTTATAAAGAAGAGTGTGAGAATTTTTTCAATGAAAGTGTGAAGGCTTGAGTAGCATTGATGGACAATGAGCGGCTATCAAAAGCCACGACTAGACTGAAGGATGTGCAAGTTCAAGCTATGAAGATAAAATAAGTGATTATGATCTTACCATCCATGGAGAGAATGATGAAAGTAGCGAAGAAAGAACAAATATAAATGGAAATTAATCAGTTGAGGAAACAACATCAAGGAAAGAATCAGAAGGTGAATTCTCTACATAATGAAGTAGTTAGAGTATCTAATATTATTAAGGTAGAGAACGAGGAAATCAAGTAGAGAGTTTAGGTCAATGATAAACAACTACAATGTGGGGTAAATTTGGAGGTAGTGATGAATCTACAAGATAAATATATGAAAGATAAAAATATTACTAAGTCGATGAAAGAGATTTATGGAAAATGTTTCTCGCAGCAGAAGATATCAGAGGAGCATACATGAAATGGCTCAAGACGATCCATGTGTGCGTGTTGGTGGCTTGTTGTACCTAGGTAGTTCTGGTAAATTTGGAGGAAAACAATTGTTGGTGTGAATGGGGTTACAACAAAGAGGTACACCGAATTTGGTAAAAAAATTGGTCCATCTAGCATTATATGTATCCTTGAAATCTACTTCTGTCAGGTGGTGGGTTGTCCATAAACAAACCATAAGGGTTTTGTCATAGTGCATAAGGATGATAGAAATATGGTTTGGTGAAGGGATTCCATGGAGTGTAATAAAATGGATTTTACTAGTCCTGTCAACAACTTCACATCCTGTACTACACCATGGGTAAACATATCTAAGCATGTGTGTGTCCATATGCTTATCTACACATTGGACACTATACCGAGGAATCGTTATATGTTTCTAGATTTTCGATGAGGTACTACATAATGGAATAGCTTGCCTATGATTTTTTGACATAAATTTAGTTATGAGGATGCGATTCAAACCATGGATCCAACTTTGCAAGTTATTAAATAAAATATCATTGAAGAACTACCAACACCTTTGTTTAGTATTGCATAGTGGATTGTGACAATCGAACAAGTGATGGGATGTTACAATGTTGCAGGAGAACTAGATGATGATGACCCAAGAGATGTGAATATTCCAAAAGTTGAAGGAATCCAATACCTAGAAGGTCCTGAGATCACCTCTATGAAATTCATCAAACCATTGAATACAAAGATGGTAAACATTAGTTCTAATGAAAATCCTAAATTTTCTAATATTGGAATTACTAGGGTGATGAAACAATAGGGAAAATCATTTATTCACTACATGAGTATAAAGATTTATTTCCCACAAATCTTTTTTATATGAAGGGAATTGATGGGGAATTAGAAGAAATGAATATCCCATTGAAGCTTGATGCAAAACAAGTTAAGTAGAGACCATATACATTTAATCCCGGGTATAAAGAAAAATTAAGGAAGAGATCGATAAGATGTTGGATGCAGGAATTATTGATCCTTTTGAAGAGTCTAAGTGGATTATCCCAATGTTGGTGCAAGAAAAAAATACTGGTGAAGTTTGAATTTGTGTGGATATGAGGAAACTTAATGATGCATGCATACATGACCCATTCCTACATAATTTAAACATGAATCTTTATAGAATGTCCAAGGAAAGGGAGCTTACTCATTTAATTATGGTTGTTCTAGATACCATCAAATTAGGATTGCTAAGGAATATCCACATAAAACAACTTTTGCAAAGGAGTGGGGATGCTATCAATACACATTAATTCCATTTGTTTTAAAAAATGACCCTACCATTTTATCTACAATATTTGTCGCGACCTTTAAAGAGTTTATTCACAATTTTTTTTAGGTATACTTTGACGATTGGACAATCTATGGATTATGGAAGAGCCATATTAAAAATTTAAGGCTGATTTTAGATCACTACATGCAATATCATATATCATTAAATTTGAAAAAGTGTATCTTTTGTGCTCCATTTGGAATATTTCTTGGTCACGTGGATTGTAAACAAGGATTGTAGATGGATCCTACAAACATTTCCATTATAGTATACTTTCCTCCACCAAAATCAGTTGGACACCTATAGAAAATGTTTGGACATACAGATTACTATAAGACGTTTATAAGACGGTATGCTCATATCACAACCCCTATGGAAAAATTGTTGAAGAAATATGTCAATTTTATGTGGGATGAAGAGTGTTAGCAGAACCTCAACACATTGAAGGATAAGATGGAGACATCACCTATTGGAGAATAGAATTCCATGTGTATGTTGATGCATAATCAATTCCTCTGGTAACATTTTTTTATAAACCATGTGAGGGAGCTAATGATCACCCATTTGCATTTGCAACCAGGAAATTATCTACAACAGGAATAAATTATACTACGATAAAATGATAAGGTCTAGATATGGTGTATTCCCTACATATACTTAGGCACTATATGTTAGGGGGTCACTTTAATATGTTTACAAATCACTATGCATGGAGCTACTTGGTTAATAATCCATTGTTCGGGGGGATATGTTAGTGGTGCTTATTGTTTCAAGAATATGATTTTGAGATAATAGTCAATCAAAGGAGGTTGAATGTCGAACTTCACAATCTATAGAGATTAGATATAGGATAAGAAATAGATTACTTAAATGATATCCTCCTAGATGCACAACTCTTTTTTGAATGGTAGATGAATAGTTTGAAGACACTGTGAATTTTCTAACTATAGGAATGGAGCTAGAAGGGTACACAACAACACAAAAGAAACATTTATTTGTCAAAGGTGCATATCATCAATTGATATCTACTTAGTTATACAAGTTGGCTCAATATGATATTTGATGTCACTATATTTTGGAGCATGAGTGTCCAATTATTTTGGTGGAATATCATGATCATATTGCAGGAGGTCATTACACAGGAAAAGCTATTTTGCATATGAAATTAAGAGTTGGATTGTGATGTCCTAACTTGCATAAAGGTACAAAGGAGTATTGTAGGTCCTATGTAGTATTCCATAGAATTAGGAAACTGTTGACAAGGGATTAGATGTCATTATTACAACAAGTAGGATGTTTAATTTGTGGGTCCAATTAATCCACCTAGAAAGAGGAATAAAGAAAGGTACCTTATAACTACGATGGGTTACCTATCCAAATGAGATAAAGGCATACCAGTGAAATATTGCAGTGATATGAATGTTGTGATTTTCCTATTTGAATATGTAGTTACAATTTTTGGCTTTGTTCAATTTTTATTGAGTGGTCAAGGAACTCACTTTGTCAACAAGGATATTGAAGTGATTACAAAAGAGTTCCAAATTTACCATAGCAAGAGTACTCTGTATAATCCATAAGAAAATGGGAGTGTTAAAGATTTCAACAAAATTATGGACCATGCCTTGATGAAGTTCTATAATGTAAAATGCGATGATTGGAGTTTAAAAGTCCCTGCAGTGTTATGGGATTATAGAACAACATGTAAAAAGTTAATGGGTCAAATCCCATTTCTATTACTATATGGATAAAAAGTTGTCATGCCCATGGAGTATATAATACCAAGTTTGAAAATTGTTGTGTACACATGTATGTGAGATAGCAGTGCAGTTGACGATAGGTTGTCATTGCTACTACAAGTAGAAGAAGACAAATTATATTCAAAATTTCAACATTTGGTTGTGTCAAAGTGTGTTAGTTAGAAGTATTTACATACATATATGTTGTTTAGTCATAGAAAGAGTATTTCTAAATAATTATGGTGTCTCTATTAAGGAATCAAGTGTGAAAAATGGTTACTAGTCTGATAATTAAAAGTGACATGTAAAATTGGAAAAATCTAGGAACATATTTAAAACAAAATTTATGGAAACGAAAAAGATGATGGCCAAACATAATCTATGTGCCTAAAAAGGAAATATGGCATAATAATTGGCAAGATCCAATGATGATACTAGACCTAAATACAATATTAATTACAAAAGTTCCATGTAATTTGGTTAGGTGCTGGAAATCTATGAATCCCAAGGAAGAAAAATGAAAAGATGAACCATTAAAGCATAGAGTGGTGAGGAAGACAAACCCAAAGTGCATGGAATATTAGAGAATAATGAGCGACGAACATAGCCAAATAATAGTTTTTCTTTACAATAGGTTATGCAAGAAATACCACTAAAATATATTATTTAAGACTTCAAGACATGAGAATTGTCGAGATCTCAGGGAGAGCATAGGTGGACGGAGAGCAAGGTCTAGAAATATCAACTAGTGCTCAAAGGAATACCACACGAAGGACACCCAACCTACAGATCTAGGATGGAAGAATTAAATAGAATAATTATGAAGGGGAATCTACATCTGTTATACCATATGGGTTACTAGAGTACATTCCACCAAGGAAGAAGATTCCAACATGTTTCAATTATCAAAGGATTCTAAGTACCAACTAGTTACATCGGAAATCCCTACAAGAATTCTACAGGTGAAAGATATGGTGGGTCAAGTTCCCTATTTATGATATGTAGACCATGATTTTTTTGATATGTCAAATTTTCCATTGTTCGATCCAACCAAGTACTCATGGAGTGTATCTAATTCATAAGGAGGAGCATGCATCATAGAGCCACTTGAGTGGGTTTTGAGACAAAAGAAATTTGGTATTTTGGGCCTCCTAAAGATCATTCATTTTGGATGGAGTGTTGAGCTTAACACCTACATAATCCAGTTATTATTATGTGCTCATGGTGGATTTTTATGGCTCAATAGGATCATCTCCATTAATACATACATGATAGGAATAATTAAAGGATTAACCACTCAAGGGGTTGACCTGACAACATATTTTGGAGGTAAGGATAAGGACCAGCAAATTAATACTAAAATGAAGAATAAGTATAGGTTGGATAAAATAAACTAAGGTTATGAGGTATCCTCCATTGATGATCAATTAGTCTGATTTGAAACAAGGATCCTTGCTAGCAATTTCTTGCTCTAGTAATTGGTGCAATGAAGCAATGCATTAAAGGTGTTCATATGAACTAAGCAACATTACTATTAAAAGAATTCCTAAGTGATTGTCAAGATGCTAAAATATAGGTAATATATTATATTTTTTGTGGTTATTTCTACTTATTGCTTTAGTTGCATAGGAGGATCTTGTAGAATCATGGTTTGACAATTTGCCGTCAGGATTCTCTATGGGAGATCAGTTTGCATCTTTATGGGTTAGTAGCAATCAATAGCAGTAGTGGGAGTCTAATGTTACATTTTATTTATATATAAGGAGGCTATCCAATTGAATATTCGTAAGGATCCTAATATTGAATCTCAATTTGTTGAACTTTTTAAGGACATTATTCATTTCAAGGAAACTCCTCAACATATGTACATTAGGGCTCAGAGGTACCCCAGTAAATAATAGTTGACAAGATTTTACAAATTGAAAAAATAGTAGATTGGTGAAATTATTCATGAGTGTCCCAAGGATTGAAGATTGTTAGTTCTTGTTAAAGAGAATTTACCTCCTATATCTAAGGATGTAGACCTTATGAATTAAACAAAGAAGCATAAGAATGAGCACATAAGGATGGGAAAACGATGCATTTAGAAGAGCAAGTTAATGAGACAAGATAAACATGGGAATTTGGAAGAACAAGACTATACCAAGGAAGGGAGTTGAGTGTGACATATATAGGTCCCTCAAAAAAGGGAGAACAAAATATATTTAGGATCACAAGAAGAAAGAAAGACCAGGTGGAAAGATCATAAGGATACATGAGTTCTGGCTTTAACAAAGGATGTTGTGTAGCTCCAAATGGATATATTTAAAGATACTACAGAAGACATTTGGAAAAAATGTGACAAAAAATAGTCAAAGTTGTATCGGGGACTAACACCCTAGATTAGTGTACTAGAGGATGTATTGGACGTCTTTCAGATCACGTAATATCTAAAGGAGGAAGAAATGTAAAATAAAGTTTATCCATATCAATAAGATAGATCAATGTTGCAACCTAGATCAACAATGCCACTAAAATTTGTAGTTATCTCACTACGAGCATTAAAGTGTATTACAAGAGATATATATGAAGGTGCAACATCCCCAATCTAAAAATTATAGATACTAACTCACCTACATCCTTAGAGAATCTAAATTCCACAAAACTAGATGTTTGCTTTGCATTGGACACTAGAAGATAACTTGGGAAATGGTTCAACCTATCAAAAATGATTGGAGGATTCTCTTAGGAAAATATGCATAAATGATATGAAGTATTAACTCTTTGGTTTATGCAGGTATTTCTGAGGAATTTTTACAAACAATTTGCATGCAACCTTAATTCCACACATTGACGAGCTAGAATTTGGTAAATTGAATCCACAAGACAATCTCAAATCCTAGACTTTGAAATGGAGTAGATTCAATTGGATTTGGAAAAACACAAGGATATGGTATGAATATGGAGTCTACAGGCATTAAAATATTTGATAAAATGGTTTTATAGTCCATACATACTGCAATGGGTACATTCTCTTGGTACGTCACACCCGAGATGGTCCTATGACCTCGTAGTCTTAGTCGTGGGACTTATATGGAAACCCAATAGCTATTGATGCTTCAAAACATGTATATAAAATATGTTATATCCATATTTTCATCTAGAGATACTTGGTTCATATTTTGGAAGTTTATTTGGTGGTTTGGATGAATTTGGAAAAAGTTGGACAATTTGGGACTACAGAGTAAGGTGATTTTCAAATGAATTATAAAGACACCAAATAGGAATTATTTTCTTATAATAGGGTAGAGACATGTCTTTTATTTTATTATCCTTCCAATTATACCTTCATATCATGAAATATATTATAAAAAGTTTGTATATGATAGAAAAAACCAAAATTAGTCGGATTTTATAGGCCAACTACCTAGAGATTTTTCAATCGTACCCCTAACGTAACATGCACTCAGGAATTTCGAAATTTTTTATGGATATTGTATCAGTAGTTACCCACCTACCTGAATCACTTTCTAGAAGTTTAATTGGATCTCATTTTCTTGATATATGCTTCAAAAAATGAAAACTGGTCACCATTTAAACACATTTAGCATAGGAATGGAAGAGCATAGGAAAGAGACATAGAATTTGTAGAAGAAAATTATGTACCTACTATTATATGATATGTAAGTATGCATAGACATGTATAGGAATTTAATAGAGTGGCATGAATCATGGAATTTCAGGCATCAAACAAACAACTTTATTATTGAACTTACCGACAATATTGCTAGGAAACTAGTACATCGGAACATAGGAATAGTTATTGGAAATGGGAGGACCTGAAATTTACATTAGTAATATGCAATATTATTAGTGATAAAGAGTGAGCTCCTTCCTCCTCAATATCTATATGAATTCACAATTAGCGTGGAAATGAGGGGCCCATCACCTTCTTGATCTGCAAGGGGTGCATCACACAAGCAAAGAGAAGCCTAAGAAACTCCAATACAATAATGATTCATCAAAAAAAAAATCATTTCCTAGTGTACCTTTATATTCCTTTTAAGGTTGAGCTATCTCAAATATCATAGAAGAATACTAGGATATTGAAAACCATGTTCCATAACCACCTTCTCCCACAATTGTCCACTTAGTGAAAACTAGTGGTAAATACCATAGAATATTCCAAAACCATCAACCAATACCATGGATGATTGAAAACCATAAACCACACCTGAATTTCCATCGCCAACTCTTTTTACCATCAATTCCAATTTTTAAAGAACCCTTTTAATTCCAATGTGAAATTGGTCCAAACTCTTATCTTTTCCTCCACCACCTCCATTGATTTTTCCCAACTTATTCACACCTACCTTATCCTTTCTAACAAACTTATCGGGCGACCTATTTGACCCAATCCATTCACTAGTAATTATTACTTTGCATTTTTCGAACAACATTATCAAAATAAACTTGTGCAAAATATAGTTTCCCAATTATTTTCCAATTTATCCCCAAATTAATATTTTTTCCTAGGAACTCGAATTGGGAACCTTTTATTCTTCATGTGTTTTACCTAAGTCCAAATAATATTTAATTTTTCTTTGGAAAATTAAACTTAGGAAATATTTCTCTTTCAGCCATCCATTTAATAATTTTAATGGTATTTTACATAGTGGCTTGGCCAAAATAATATCACAAAAAATAGGAACATGACAAAAGGTATGAAGGGTTTGGTTTCTCTTGATTCACACTTGGGAGATATACCAATGCATACTTTGCATAACCTTCACTTGAGTGTGGTAGATTAAATAAAGGCTCGAGAAGAACACCACTACAACTAGATGATAAAATAAAGTATAGAGTGAGCACAAATTGTAGAGAGGTGTTGGCCACTTTTCCACACTTGCACGACCCGGGCTCTATGTAGCCCGTCGATCCAACAAATACCCAAGATACCGACCCAATAGAGAAATCCCCATAAAAAACACTAGTGAAGTAGGTGCAGTCTCACTCAAGATATCTCATATATTGGTAACCGCCGAAACCATGTTTTCATGATTGTCGAGGAAGTATAGTCCCTTGGCTCGCAACCAAGGAGCTCAATGAAGGCAGCGGGGTGGTTGGACGAAGGAGTCGGTTCTATGCGAATGAGCACAACTGTATGTCATCACGTGTGACCTGAATTTCCTTTGTCCTTTGTGGATGGCACAACTCATGTGTCACAACTGACTTGCATCAATCAGCTTTAGGACTCAAGTCAAGATTCATGATAGAATGTATCCATAATGATATACAATTATACAAGTTCAATTTAGCAAGGCAATCTGTTCATCCATTTACCAATTGCAAGAAACTAACAGAAACCAAACCACAATTAACATGATACGAAAATCAACTATTAATCAATCACATAAACATTCACGACATCAATCATTCGTTTGGACACAAGAAATAATGTGGAAACCCATCTGGGAAAAACCACTAAGGTGCTCTTCATCTGGCACGAGAAAGGATATAGCACCTTGCATTCTACGGGATGCAGACTAATCTTGAGATATGTCTTTAACTTCAGACTCATATCTCTCATGCTCTCTGGTTTTCTCTTCTACTCTACTCCTACTCCTAGCGGTCTGCTCCCATTGCAGCCAGATCTGCGGCTCAACAACCCCTCTAATGCTACAATACTCTTCCTAAGTCTACTCCTCTTCTGGTCGCTATGACATTACAACATAATCAACATCCCCTTCTATGGATTACTGTAGAATAACAATCTAGTGAAAACTGAACAAAGATCAATGAAAACATTACAGACCAACCGATGAACCTTGCTCTACGACATAAACAAACTCAAAAGCAGAAAATAAGACCGACCAACCCTCTAACCATTGCATCCTTCCTATTTATACTAATTTACATGGCAACGTAAGGCCAACTACATCCCTCCAGTCTGTTAGATGTCACCATCAGCCTCCCCTCTAGTTACAGGTGTGGTGATCATGACTTGACATGAGGCACCATCAGCCTAGCTTACAAATATCTTCTCATACATGCGTAGCTACAGGATTATAGCATCTTCTACGGCCATGATTTGGATTATGTATCTGTCACTTTTCAGTTTTTTTCCCATTGCATGCATCTATGCTTGCCTTTCCTTTGCCATGCACTTCTCGGTTCTTCCTTCGTGGGTCATTTTCATCCTTTACGCTCTTCCTTTGCTTCTATTGCATGCGCGGTGCATCTTCCTTGGATGTGCACATGAAATTCCTTCTTATTCCCCTTTCCCAAGCAAACAAGACCCCAACACACACCTGTGGCTCGTCCCGAGCCACTAGCCAAGGGACATGTGGGTGGCCCGAGCTGCACAGTATCTTTTTGGAAAGAAAAATATAGATAGATTTCTTTTTTTTTAAGGAAAATTTTTGACAGGTTCTTGTGTTTCTCTCCTCCAACTGCCCTTCCAGGTATGCTTATTTTTTCAAAAAGACAAGAACCTGTTAAGGTATGCTTCTTTTGTCAAATTTTTTTTTTTTAAGGAAAATTTTTGGCAGGTTCTTGTGTTTCTCTCCTCCTCTTCTAATCACTATGAGATTACAACATAATCGGCATCCCCTTCCATGGATTACCACTAGATAAGAATATACTGGAAACTAACCAAAGAACAATGAAAACCTTACAGACCAACTGATGAACCTTGCTCTGGGACATCAATCAAATAAACTCAAAAGAAGAAAATAAGATTGACCAACCCTCTAACCATTGCATCCTTCCTATTTATACTAATTTACATGGCCACACAGGGCCAACTGCATCCCGACAATCTGTTAGCTGTCACCATCAGCCACCTCTCTGGTTATAGCTATGGTGATCATGACTTGACATGAGGCACTATCGGCTTGACTTACAAATATCTTCTCATACGTGCGTAGCTACAGACTTACGTCATCTTCTACGGCCATGATCTGGATTCTGTATCTATCATTTTCCGGGCGTTTTCCCCTTGCGCATGTCTGCGCTTGCCTTTCCTTTACCCCGCACTTCTCCATTTTTCCTTTGCGGGCCCTTTTCATCCTTTGCACTCTTCTTTTGCTTCTATCATGCACGTGGCGCATCTTCCTTGGCTGTGTGCGTGAAGTTCCTTCTTATGCCCCTTTCTTGGGCCAATAAGAGGAAATCAAGAAGATAATTTATGTCATTGAATAACAACTACATGGTGGGGTAAATGTGGAGGTATTGATGACTCTACAGAAGAAATCTAAAAAAGTTTAAAATATTACTAAGTCAATAAAAGAGATTTATAAAAAAAAATTGTTGCAGTGGAATACAACAAAGGAACAGACATGAAGTGGCTCAAGATGAGCCACATGTGAGTGTTGGGGGATTGTTGTACCTACATAGTGTTTCGTAAATTTTAAGGAAAAATATTTTTCGTGTGAATGAGTTTAAAACAACGTGGTCCACCAAAGTTGGTCAACTCTGACGAAGTGACCAAGAATCAATGAAGATGGAAGTTTTGAAGATGTCAAGCTACAGAGTTAGTTAGGTAGTTATATTTTTTTGTCCACTTACATTAATAAGTTTGGGTAGTGGGCGCAGAGATAAGGACTATCGAAAATACAATCTATATGTAAAGGTTGGGAATTCTGGGGGTGACATATCTAGTGATTGAGTTACCTAGAAGGCTAGTAAGAAAGTATGAAGAGATTCTGTTTCAAATTTATGGTCTGTGAATCTATATGTAATTAAAACGTATTATGATATATTTTCATGATGTGATAGTGATCTGCGAGCTATGTGCGTGGGTATTTTGTAAGAATAAGAATAGAATTCTATAGGTCATGTGCACAGACATGAATCATTTATTTACTACAATTCATTTTCCACGAAAAAATTATCATTTCAACTATGTGTGTATGATGTTATGATGGTGTGATGCTTCGTGTTATTTTGTTCTCTATCTACATAATAATGAATAAATGTAGTTGATGGAAAATTTATGAATGATATGAACATTACATAGTTGATGAATAGATGTCATAGATGGTTACATAATATGTATGGAATCTTTTTTTTCAAACTGTATAATCTTTCAAATCTCGTGACTTGTCTAAGTTCTTCATTATTATGTTAAATGTTATGGATGTTGGTTTCTCTACTTCACCATCACAAAAATTTGGTTCCTGCAATTCCAATAGCTATTTTGGTTGTGACTTCATTTGCTTCGCAGGTGATGCTTAAAGGGTCAATATCTGGTGATTTCTAGGTGAGAGTGTTTTAGGGAACTTGAGTCGAAGTAGAATTGTGACAACACATAAAAAAACGAGTACTTTGTGGCATGGTTCTCTTATGTATTTGTGGATACATCACTAAATATATCCCCCCAAACTGGCTATGGATTGGGATCGCTTGAGATGGATTACTTGAGGAAGGCCATGGTTTCTTGTTATCAAAAGGAGGATTTGAAACTTGAAGCCTAACATAATGTTGCCCCCTCTCAAGTGAAATAGGACAAGTCTGTTAGATTTTCTTAAGATATGATTAGATTATCTAGGATCTTTATTGGAAATAATAAAAAGTACAGTAAAATGCAGAATACACAAATATTTTCATCGGGGAAACCATAAAGGAGAAAACCCCGCAAACTTCTTCAGAATAGTAAGATGACTAAAAGTAGTAATAAGAAATTTTTAGCAACTATATTTCTCTCCTCCTATGATTGTCTCTCTCTATCAAATACCTTAGAGAGTGTGTGAGGTGTGTAAAAATGAGGGAGAGCACCTCCCTATTTATACCCTTTCAAGTCACTAACCAAATATAAGACTTGAGCCTACATGTCATCTCACATGGGCCCCACTTCTCCTAGATAGACCATAATAACATATTACATGATGTTACACTGGGAACTATTGTCTCGACTTACAACGGAGGTTGTACCTCAATATATAGACACAATTTATACATCCCATAAAATGGTAACACACATCCCCAATCGGGGTACAACAACATAGAATGATAATATACATCATAATATCTTCTGAAGTTACAAATACATCAACACTCCCTCTTAACTAGGAAGGTATTCTTTCTCTGCACAGTCATCAACACATCTGATCAAGTCTTCATCGCATCATCATAATCACGAAGTCATAGATTCTTCATCATAGTTGTTTCCATCATCTTCTTATAATTTCATCATCATCCCATGCTATCTGTCATTAGAATTTTATACATTGCCATCCCTTTTTCATGCTAGATGTAGGCCTAGCCTCCATGTAGGTCTTTATCAACAGAGCCAACCATTTTTCATGCTAGATGTAAATCTACAGTGCCAACCATTTTTCATGTTGGATGTAGGTCTCTATGTATAGAGCCATTCCTTTTTCATGTTGGATGTAGGTCTACAGTACCAACCCTTTTTCATGTTGGATGTAGGTCTCCATCTACAGAGCCAGCCCTTTTTCATGTTGTATGTAGGTCTACAATGCCAACCCTTTTTCATACGAGATGTAGGTCTTCATCTATAGAGCCAACCCTTTTTCATGATAGATGTAGGTCTACAGTTCCAACCCTTTTTCATGTTGGATGTAGGTCTTCATCTACAAAGCCAAATGTTTTTCATGCTGGATGTGTAGAAGGGATTTCTCCTTACTATAGGGGCAGGAATGGCTCCCTTCTGCCTATAGGACAGAAGGGTAGGTTCCTGCTAGTGGGTAAAAGATGGAAATAAAACAAAATGTAAATAACAGAAATGAAAGCTAAGCTAAGAAAAGAAAGAAGATAGAAGCAATGACGAACCCCTCTACAAACACAAGTTAGGGTTCCGCCTCCCAAGACCTGCAAACAAAGATTAAGCTACAATAACCTGCAAAACAATATTAAACATAAACCTGCAAATGAAATAAGGGTTAGAAAGCAAAGAAAACTAACAAACTAAGAAACAAAACATGAAACATGGTTATACCTTCTCTTGGGTGGAAATGGGCCACCATGCCCTAGCTTGTGGAAGCACCTCTCTTGGATTGGGGAGCAATGGCTCAATGGAAATGGAGAGGGAGTGTGGGTGGCTTGAGAGGCAAAGGTCTCAAGGAATCCATGGGTAGCATAACAATATGCAAGGGAGAAGTTGTTTGAGAGTGAACCCCCACCCTCCTTTTATAGATTTTTCAAGGGGTTTTAGGGTTTTAAGCCCTTGGTTGGGGCTTTAGCCCCTTTCGCCCAAACTTTAGCTCATTTTAGGGTTTTATCCCCTTTTGGGGGGTTTTAGCTCCTAGGAGACTATTTTGGGATCCTTTTTGGGGTTTTAAGCCCTTTTCTTCATCCTTTAGCTATTTTGAGGGTGTGGGGGTCTAATGGAGTGATATGAGGGTTGTGAGATGGTGTCCTTGGGTGGTGTAGGCCATTGAGATCTGAATGGGGGATTTTTGGGTTAACAGATTGCCCCTTGATGTGTGAGGCTAGGAGCTCAATGTATGGCGATGGACATCATAGGATTTGTTGCATAGAGGTGGTGCTTCCGGGGCTAGGGCATGGTGGCTTTTGGTTTTTGTATTAATATGGTCCCCATCAATGGGTGAGATACAAATAATGTGTGACATATATATAGATGAGGCGGTAATCCCCATGCTTGTGACAATGCCAAAAGAATAATTTGATCTATGATCTAAAATACAATAGTCGATCATATACAACTGATGTTACAATAATGGTTGCCTCCATGTGAGGCTGAATACAATGTTGATCTGGTACATTGGACCCATGGCATTCTCATGGAATGCTATATCTTCGTGACTGAAACAGTATATATCTATATGGACTCACTGATTGAGAACCAGAGTCTCTGTGGTACAAGTATGTTGCATCAATCATAAAGGTATATTGAAGCACTGCTGGGGCTTCTGAATATTGTCTCCAATGCAACCCGAAAATCACAAGCGACATAACCTATTTAGGTCCCTCGAATGGACTCATCAATATGCTAGAGTCAGGTGACATTTGGGGTCTTCAACCAAATATTGTATGAACAAAACCTTGTACGAATCTCATTGATGCGATGATGTAGTTGAAGTTGAGCATGTGAGAAACAACCATCCCAAGAGGCACTAAGGACTCCTCTCAAGTGGTCCAAGGAACTCATCAATGAGGTTAATGAAACCAAGATACAGGGACCTCTGGGTCTATCCTTTGGAATATGTGTGTTGGCATTGACAGAGGGAGACCTACCCCTAGTCAAGGCGATGATGTTTCCTTGACCAGGAGCGCGAGGGAGATAACCGAAAGGTGTGAGACAATCTGCGGAGTGACCCACTGAATGGCGGGGGGAAGGGGGAGGGAAATAATTGAACAAGGGTAGGGAGAGTGTGGCAGACTCAAACTTCCTTTGTTTAGAGTTTTACAGTAGGGTGGATGAGGGAGCAAATGAAACTGACTCATTGCAATGGGATCATAGCTATAATACCGGGAATGTCACTGCAGATGGGAAATGCTTAGAGGAGGTAGACACTTTTGAAATTGATGGGATCCAAGGAAGACATATTGTAGAGTACTCTGAATAGAGGTGACCCAAAGGGGTAAAGTTGCCAAACTGGTTTCTGTGGGCTGGTGTCTAGGGACACTGTTATGGTACGATCTCGTGGATTTTTGGAGAGCCCGAAAAGGTAAATGCTCGATGGTGCTTTCAATTTTAGAGAGTTTGAAAGCACAAAGAAGACTCTAGTGGGGGCTCTTTTTCATTGGTAGTCTCCTGTTCCTAAAAAAGGATAAAAGTATGCATAGGAGATCTCACCCATCCTAGAGGGGATGAGAGACTTCTTTATCATTGGTAGTCCAATCAGGCCGGAAAAGGTTAAACCTATACTGACTGGACGGTCATTCAGATACTTTTACGAGCATGAATGAAACCAAGTTTTCTCGAAAATATTTTCTTGATGAGAAGGCTGGAAAAGAGCTTAACGACAACCCATGGTGAGCTTTTTCGTAAAGTATGTCCCCTATGCCCGAGAAAGCAGAAAAGTATGTAGAGGGGAACGGTCTTGGCTTGAGTGTTCCAAGGGTATCCTTTTCATTTTACTAGTCTACATGGTCCGCAAAAGGAGGTAAGCAAGACAATGTAGATTCCCTTACCTATACTTTAACAAGCGCGAAAGGAAACAGCTACGCTCAACAATCTTTTCATTGTTCTAAGGAGTCAAAAAAGAGCTTAAACAAAACTCCAATATGGTCAACCGATTGTGGTGGCACAGGCGGTGCCCCATGTCGGGACAGTGGACAAAGGTCGAAAGGTCATCCGCACATTATGGATAGAGCAGAAGGCTCTCAAACATACCAATACATGCACGGGGTAGATCACAGTAGAGGCTCATGAGTCAGTACGGTAGAGGCATGCAAACCAAAGTGGCTCTCTGACAGAGGTCAGGAGAGTGTGTGTGTTTTTTGCGGTGGACGGACTTGACTACATGCAATGTAAGTACAAGTACGAAGGCACTTATATGCCAAATACATGCAAGAAAAATAAAGGGTTTCGTGGACGATGGTCCAAATGTCCGCATAAGGTGTGGTGGAAAAGAAAAGTATAAATACAAAAATAAAAGTAAAATTACATTCCTTAAAATGAGATGGCCCGAAACCTCACATGAGTTGCGATCGAGGATTGTGATACAAGTACAGGTCCGTAGGCACTTGCATCGTCATGTCATGGCTCGTAAATTGAGGTGACTGGTGGGAAATGGTCCCAAAATTCACTTATTGAACATGAGACAATGGTCTCATAAAGAGATAGAGAGTGGAGTTTTGAAACTAGTGGCACAAACGGTGTCTCAAACGGAGTCCGTATGGTCCTGTTAAGTTGATCAGAAGAAATTAGGTCAAATGGGGCCTATAAAAGGGGGGGTCCACATGGTGAAGTGTCATTGTCACTACTCATTGTTTAGTTGGAAAGGTGGGTCCTAATTCTTCATTTGCTGATTTCTCTTAATCCGACCGACGATTTTTCATGCCGTGACTTGCAGGCAAAAGCTCTCACTGAAAGTCATCTTTTTGGTGTTTTATTTGATGGATTTGGTCACCTGGAGGCCTCCCATGAGCAGTTTGGGGTTTCATGGGGGCCAAGTTGTACCTTTCGAAGGAAAAGGTGCACCCTGGGTGCACTTGTGGGACAATTATGAGCACCCTGGGTGCTCCTTTTTCCCAAACAGGTGCTCCCAAGCCTCTTTTGGGTGATTTTTTGATGATGGCAATGGATCACATTAGGGTTTTTGCTTATGCAGGATGGTGGAGATCAAGTGGAGAGAGAGAGACTACAAGAGTGTCAGGGATGCATCCTTACGTGATGGGAATGTTAGGGATACATTATCCCGTTGCGTATTGCTGAAATTTATGAGGATACCCCTCATGAGGAGCTTGGGTTTGTTGATGCAAACACTGATAGGTTTCTGGGATGTTGATGAGGAGGAATTCCTCTTTTAGGGCCAGTGCATTGAGATTATGTTGGCAGATGTATACTTCATTACTAGGCTCCCTATGTTGGGAGTGGTTGGTGACTTGGTACCTATGTTATCTTGAGGGGAGACATTGGAGGATCTATGTGATTGGCACTGTTACGCTACAGCGTACGTGTGTGGTTCATACATCCTGATGTGTGAAATCGAGGATTTTTCCACATGGGTAGTGGGGACCTTAGTGCAGCATATCTTGGGTTCCACGGGGAACCACAAGATTTCTGGTGGTCAGCTACAACTAGTAGAGCGTTCTATAAGTGGCACGCATTATGCATGGGGCCAGATGTATTTGCAGGCTATTCGGTGTCAGTTGAACAAGTCGAAGACTACTAGTACTATTTTTTGTTTTGGCTCCTTCTTGTGTGCTTTCTTCTTTTAGAAAGTACCTACACTTCGTCCTCATCGGGCTATGCAAGATAGTGGTCCACAGGAGCCGAGGATGTACAGATGGTGCTAGATGATGATTCTTGAGGGTGGCGGTAGAGTGGGCCACATTTTTACAGAGGAGTTGTTGAATCAGTGGCTCCAGCTTCATGTGGTGATCTAGGACTACCCATATGTGGGTATGGATTTCCAGGGAGACCCTGAGATGCCCTAACCTCCAGGCCAGACGTGCGGACCAGCTGGTATGTATGCGTGATGTTTTTATGTTCGTCTTATACATAGTGTAGTTGAGCTGGTTGGTATTTTGCATATTGTTATCTATGGACTGATGGTGTCCTTGTTTGTATGTGTAGATGTTGGTCCTCACCCGCCGCCCGGGCATCGAAGGTGGGTTGTTACCGTGGCTCCCACAGCTGTTCCTATAGGGAGTTCCCATAGGCGGCAATGGGATATGGATGGAATGGTGCCATATATGGAGGAGGTTGCTTCTAGAGTGTCAGATGATGGCTGGTGGCATTTGAGTACTAACATTATTGCCTCTATTCACAACCTTCCTCTTGAGTTGACTGGTGTGATGAGGAAGATGGCGATGGCTTGTGAGCACTTTCGTCGGGCAGTGAGAGGTGATCTTCCTACAGAGGATGAGTCCTCTTTAAAAGATGATGTCATCGAGTCTGAGACTGAGTCTGAGTCTGATTAGTAGCCTAGTGGGGCTATCCCTAGTGCATTGGTGCACTTATGGGTTTTTGTGTCGCTTATGTATATCTTGTTGAGAAAGAATATGTGGCTTCTTGTTTTTGTATTGGACATGCGACTGATCGATTTATATATATATATATATATATATTTATGCACGTGGATGCGCTTTTATGGTTTTATTATTTGAGTCTTTTTATGATGTTGTGGAATGCAAATGTCTATGTGATGTATTATTACACTATGTGTGTATTTTTAGACATAGTTATGCATGATGTTATGGTTGTATGTTTCCTATATGTGGTTGTTGATGTGCCAATTTAAAATATCGTTAGCCATTTGATCTGCAACACTATTGAGGTTTCTGGGAACATTTGTGAATGTGATGGATTCAAATGTTATAACCATCTGTTTAGTGCGTAGGTACTTTCTAAAGAGGCAGGGATCCCGTACTCGATAGTGGTTGTTCAACTAAGAAACAAGCATCTACGAGCCTAAGAAGACATCGAGATGGTGAATACCTATCTGAAGAGCGGCGACCAAGAGGCCATTGACACCATCATATTCCACCTGGTTGTTGGTTGCAGTGCCCATGCATATTCCGTTAATGTGGATCAACTCGTGCGATGGGGAGTAAATTACCCATGCAGCCGAGGCGAGGTTCGGAGACCATCCGCTTGCTCCATCTATGAATCCCATATACCTATTTAAGGTGTGCTCCCTCTAAAGAAATGAGAGGAAATGATACATAAGACTCAATTTTGAAAAAATGTGTAAAACAAAAATTGGAAAGAAAATAATACAAGTTGTAACGTTGTCACTCAAAGGGGTGACGTTAGAGGGAAAGTCATTTGGAATTTCCAAGGATCAGTGATCATTCCTTTGTGTGACACGATGAATCCTTGTAGATGGCCCATGGGGACACAAAAAACACACTTGGATGGGTTCAAGCGGATTTTGCACTGGCGACATTGTATAAAGACTTGTTGGAAGTCATTTATGTGTTGTGTTCGCTTCTGCAACTGCGCGATGAGGTTGTCGAAACAATCCAACATGATGTGAATGAGGTTGCAAAACCAATGTGTCATGGCATGCTGGAAGGTGGCTCTAGTGTTTTTCAGGCCAAAGGGCATGAATCAATACGCGAATGTGCCCCATGGGGTTGTGAATGTCATCTTTTAATGGTCTTCTTTTTGGATTTGTATTTGGTTATAGCCAGAAAATCTGTCCATTAAGGAAAAGGCTTCATGTCCGGTGCATGCATCAATGATCTAGTTGATGAAAGGTGTGGGGAATTTGTCTTTGGGACATGACCAATTGAGGTCACAGAAGTCTGTGCAAACATGAATGTTACCCTATTTTTTATTCGCAGGAACAGGATTGGAAACCCAAGTGGTGTATGCAATGGGATAAATGAAGCCGGCTGTGTGTAGCTTCTCTATCTCGGCTTTCACCAAAGCCACTTTGGATGGATGGATGGCCCGTTTCTTTTGGCGTACGGGTGCCACATCAGGCCATGTGTCGATGTGGTGTTCCACGATGGATGGATCTAAGCAGGGAATTTTAGTGTACGACCAAGCAAATATGTCACTGAATTCTTGGAAGAGAGCTTTGTAGGCATTAATCTCTTCTGAGGAGCAAGATGCCCCTAGCATGATTTCTTCAACAATCTCAGAATTGGTTGAGATGTCGATTTTAATGGTTGGTGAAATGTTTTCCATATTCCCTTCTTCAAAGGCATCTGGTGCTAGGATTGGGTTCTTGAACCAATCGACCCTCCCATGGATGAAATATTTGGTCTCCACAGAAAACTGGTCAGATTGCAACACCAGTTTTTCTAGGAGGAAGAACGAGCAATGGTGCATGTCGTCCCATGGGTATTCCAAGGCGGTCAGAGCTTCAAGTATCTCCTCGTTGTTGTTGAAGCAATGAAGAGATAGGTTTGATGGACCATCGCTAGAGGAGGAGATGAGTGGGTTGGTGGAGTTGGACATCATGTAAATGGACATGGTGTTTGATGAAGGAGGTGGTGGGTGAACTTCTTCAATCAAGGTGATCTCAGACTCAAGGGAATGGTGATGAAGGTTAGCAAGAGCCATTCAAAATTTGGGCAAATCTTGGAAATGGTGGGAGTAATGTCCATACAAGCCGTAAAGGGCACAAACATGGTTTGTCCTTAATGCCTTGTTCCTGACTATTGGTGCGGTTGGGAGTTCAACCATGGAGATGTTTTCATTTGTATCCATGGCATCTAAGTGTGCATGGATCAATGGGATTTCAGGGAAATTTTGAGTTGGATGGCCCTGTTGTTTGCAGATGGTACGAGGTGGGACTTATCATAGTTCTATAGTGGCTTTGGTATTCTTTCCCCTAGCCCTTTTTGGGTGGGGCGAGGCGGGTGTAGGTCCGGTTGTTGTATTTTGTAGAGCGGGTGGAGGGTGAGACTCGACCACGATGGGTTGCACCGGGATTAAGACAACCTAGGGTATTGCTCGTTGAGTTGGTGGATCAAGATACCACCCTGGGATTCCCAACGTAGGGTTGGGTAGGCTTAAGGTGGCCATGACCGGATTGCTCATGACACCAAGTGGGGGGAATAGGAAGGAAATTGTATGGACTGGGGATGAGCCCAAATAAATCCCTGATGGTTGCATGTGGGGATGTGGTTGTGGTTGTGGCTGCAGGTAATACTGTTGCTGCGAGTGATGTTGTGGCAGCTATTGGTGTTGTGGCTACAAACGATGTTGTGGATGTGGTTGGGGATACTGCTGCAGTTGTTGTTTGGGTGTAGCGGTGCTAGATGAGACCATGCACAATTCCACAGTCTCATTTTGTGTCGGTGGCAGTGACACTGAGAGGAAAGGAGCCATCATGGTGAGATCGGCAAACAACCCAGGGCTCACGTTCAACAATGGGGAGGTTGGTGTGTTTTCAACCATAGTGTTGGTTGTAGGGATGACATTAGTGTGTGTGGTCACCCCTTGTGGCTCAATGGTGGTGATGGTAGGGATAATGTTGGCAAGTGTCGTTAACCCTTACAGATCATGGTAAGTGAGTTGGTCAACCATCACAATATTCCCTTCGTGGGGGGACATCATGAGATAGAAGACAGTTGATGCGACTGCTCACATGGCATACCTGTAACTCCTTTCGAGGAGGAGGTTGTAGTCCAGTTGAGCGTTGACGACTTCTATGTCAATCGGAACTGTCTTCCCGGATAACATCATGGGGACATGGGGGAGGAGTCCTTGGGATTTTGTGGGATGTCCATCATAATCCCACAGAGTTGTGGAGGACGGTTGTAAAATTGGTGATCCAAGTTTCTACCAAACCAAGGTAGACATAACGCACATGGACACCCCCTCATCCACTATGCACCAATGCACGACCAAATTCAGGATGGACACTGGGATTGGAAGGCGATGGTTGAGGGCATGCGCAGTTCCCTGTTCTCTATGTCAAATTTGATCAACTTGGATTCGAAGGGGTATACTACCCCTAGAATGGCTAGTAAGGATTTCCACTACGTTGGGCATGTTTTAAGTACTTCAAGATCGAACATGGCATTTGGCATTTGGGCCAAATCATCCACAATGCTATAGCTGACTGCAGCTCTAGCCATGGCGTTATTGGAAATCCTGTGTATAAGGGGTGCGGGAACAGGGGTAACTGAAGAGGTAGGTTGACAGTTTTGGATGTTGATGCTACTGATGTGTTAGCAGGTTCGGTGGTGGTACCATATTGATTCCATCAGGTTTGCAAGTTGACCTCTTCATTTGTCATGGCTAGCAAGTGGTGAACACCTATTTTGGGCGTGGGAGGTGCCCCCGTAGCGTTGGGATTGGGTTGGGGAAGGGGAGTAGTTGCCACCAATCCTTGGACTGGCAGTGGGTTTTGAAGCACCATGGGGGGAGGTCCTTGTGGTGCTAGGTTGGGTTGGGCTTGGTTTACCGCGTTGGCACCCTGTTGGGCCTCATTTTGAATGGCCTTCTTAACATGATCCATAAGGGGACACTCAAATGTGTAATTCCCATAAACATCACAGGGTGTGCATGGTTGGTTTGTGCGCAATGTAGCGTTGCATCTTGGTGCATTCTATCGTGGGGGGTTTTGGGCTAGTTAGTTTTCTGTGACATTATTGGGAGGGTTTGGTTGTTGAATGCCTCCCTGTGGTTGGTTATTTCCTTGGTTATGGGGCCGTTTATTTCTAGCTTGCCCTTGCTTATTATTGGGGGTAGGCTGGTTGGGACGGTTTTGTTGTGCGAACACTTGTCCCAGTGGAGTGGGTGGAGTGAGGGCGGGGGCTTGAACTGGTTGCACTAGTGGCGCATAGTATATTTGTGGGGTTTGTAGTGCCACAAACGTGGGAATTTTCCCCACATATTGCTTTGTTGGCCAAGCCATGGCTTGGGCATGCTACAGTGGCACAGGTTGTGCATAGGAAGTTGTTGCTCCAGACTGGGACATCATTCTAGCATGGTCTGGGGCTTAGTTTTGGTAAGCAACATTAGCATTGTTGCTTGGTTGTGATGTAATGGCAGGTGGTGTCAGTCGAGGCTACGGCTATTGGGAGACCGATCCTATGATGTCGTCCACAGCGTTGGATTCCCCCAGTGCATCATGATATGAGGTATTCATATGGGGGGCATTTGGAATTGTGGTGTATAGGTATCTAGACTAAGCATAGATAAGGTCAAACTGTTGGGCCTTCAAAATGGCCTCTTCTTCGGATTGGGGATGTTCGGATGCGACATCCTTTGCTATGGGTGGGAGCAAGGTTTTAAGGAACCAATCCAAGAATATCCTGTCGTCAAGTTGGATTTTGCATAGACTATGACGTCATCTCCACTCATGGATATGGTCCATTATATGAGTGGCAGTGCTTTGGCGGCAGGATAACAGGATCTCCACCCCCTCATCATATCTGACGCGGAGTTGGAAATACTGTAGGAAAATGAAGGCTAGGGATTTGAAGTCCGAATACTTGGCTTGTGGCAGCTCAATGTACCATTTAGCCGCAACACCTGTAAGGGTGTGTTGGAATAGCCTCATCCGGATGGAGTCATCTACAATCCTATTGGATGAGCACCATAGATGGAATGTCATTATGTGGTTTTGGGGACATTCCCCTGCTTTTCTAATCTAGCCAAATTAGGGAAGTTAAGACGAGTCATGAAGGGCATATTTGAACCCAAGTTGATGTGGAATGGGGTTGTGATGGTGGTGGGGTTTGTAGGTGCATAATGCATCTGCATGGCCGGGGGTGCTTGCGGTGGCACCATAGCGGATGGGAAAATTCCCCCAAGTGTTGTGGGTGGGATAGTATGAGTGGCAGGGAGATTTCCTCCATGTATGACAGTAGGGGCAATGTAGGTGGACGGTCCACTGCCCCCCTGTGTGGCAGGAGGGACAATGTGTGTGGAATGGCCATTGCCCCCGTGTGCTGCCAGTGGGCCAGCTTGGTTGGTCACTATAGGTGGTGGCAGCTAATTAATGATAGTTTGCATAATTGTGCTTGGGCCACTTGTTAGGTTGTGGCTGACAGGTTGTGAAGATATGCCGAAAAATGGATCTGGATTTGCAGTAGCCATGTGGATTGATGGTTCGGTTTGGAGCTTTGGTTTAGACTGATATGGGTCTGAATCAGAATCAGAGGCTGTGTGGCCTTCTGATGGTGTGGGATATCACTGAGAACGGTTTCGATGGTGTCGATCGAGTGTTCCAAATGGTGGCGGTTTGCCTCTTAGGCATGAGGAAGAGCATGGAGGATCAATTGTGTTAGATTTTATGTCTGAAACTGGTGGGAATGATATTTGGACCTCAGTCTCAATGGATTCCTATTGGATACAGGTGGTCACTAGGCCACCAAGACTGCCGAAAGACAGCGCTTGGATTTTTCCTCACATGTGTTTCTACTCAATCGGAAGGGGTCGTTGCCCGTTTCTCTTGGAAATTCCTCTCAGTGGCCAGCTACTTTTGGGTTGCTGTGGTACTCCTCACAATGAGTTTCTGGACAAATCCCAAGTACTTCCCACAGTTGAAGCAGTCAGGGACTTATGTCCTTAAAGACTGCAGAGTTTTTTGTGCTTGGTGTAAATTGGTAAATTTTAAGGCTCACTCAATGTCATGAACTGAGTTGGTTTAATTAGTTGGTATGGTGTATTTGTTTGTTTGTTTTTCAATTTTTTGGTTGCTGCAAATGGTTTATGAATTCATCATGGTATATTTCATGTCATTGTGTATGCATACATTGAATAATAAAAAATTGTGAACAAATACAGTGTTTAACCCTGAATGTGTATGGCCTAACTAGATGTCTACCTCACCCTGATATTCCTCTTCAACCAAGAGAAGGTGTTGGGATCTCAACACAATGGGACTAAGCCCATCCATATATCCTTAGGTCACCTCCTAGATGCAAGGTTGGTCAACAGGGAGGACGCTTAGCGCCATGAGAATCCCTCCTTCTCTACCCCCTCTACCTTCCAGGTCATCCAGTTTTAATGGTTTGGAACAATATAGTGGAGTCCCTAGATCTATACAAGCTTGGCCTTCGTTGTATCCCATAATACCCCAGAGGGTGATGACTGGGTAGAGGAAGGGGAAGAAAGATAGTTAATTTTAGGTTGATTTTAGTTAGGATAGGCTCATTTGATTAAGCCATTCAACATTTACTTGCCATCTACACATTGTTTATGAAAGAAATTGTAGAAAATGAAAACAGAAACTAAAATTGACTTGTAGTGATGGATAGAGGCAGCTGAGCTGCACTGACAGTCCTATAAAACTAAAATTTAACTGTTATTAAACTGAAATTAAAGTTTTGTTTGACAGGATGCACATTTTTTATCAAATCTGGTGAGGGAGCCATGCGATTTTTTTAGAAACATGTGAGGGGGTCGCACAGAATGCAGAAACAATAGCGGATTGATTTTCTGGGTTGAATTCACACTTATCGAGGGATTATGTGCACCCTGGGTGCACCTGTTTGCCCATTAAGTGTGCCCCAGTCTCACTTTTGGCCCTGATAAGAGCACCTTGCTCCGGATTTGGGGTTTTTTGTGAAACAAAGTCAGATCTGGCTGACAGTAACTTGTACTGTGGTCAACCTGACTCAGTTTTGCCTAGCAGAGGCTTTGACAGTACTGAAAATAGGAAATAAATTGAATCTAAAGTGGATTTAACAGGATTTTTTTTTAAACTAGGGCAAAAAACTAAAAAAACTTGAAAATTAAAAATTTGGATTAGGGATCCTGTGGGATAGACCTGGTATGGTCGCAAGTTCTGTCACAGGGATTTATCCCTACTACAAGGGCAGGAATGGCTCCCTTTTTTCTTTAGGACAGAAGGATAGGTTCCTGCTAGTGGGTAAATGCTGGAAATAAAATGAAATGTAAATAATAGAAATGAAAGCTAAGCTAAGAATAGAAAGAAGATAGAAGTAATGGTGAACCCCTCTGCAAACACAAGTTAGGGTTCCCCCTCCGAAGACCTGAAAACAAACATGAAGCTACAATAACATGCAAAACAATATTAAACATAAACCTGAAAATGAAATAAGGGTTAGAAAGCAAAGAAAAATAAGAAACTAAGAAACAAAACATGAAACATGGTTATACCTTCTCTTGGTTGGAAATGGGCCACCATGCCCTAGCTTGAGGAAGCACCTCTCTTAAATGGGCGAGCAATGGCTCAATGGAAATGGAGGAGAGGGAGTGTGGGTGGCTTGAGAGACAAAGGTCTCAAGGCATCCACAGGAAACATAACAATATGCAAGGGGTAAGTTGTTTGAGAGTGACCCCCCACCCTCCTTTTATGGCTTTTTCAAGGGGTTTTAGGGTTTTAAGCCCTTGGTAAGGGCTTTAGCCCCTTTTTTGGATTTTAGCCCCTTCCTCCCTAACTTTATCTCCTTTTAGGGTTTTAGCCCCTTTTGGGGCGTTTTAGCTCCTAGGAGACTATTTCAGGCTGCTTTTTGGGGTTTTTAAGCCCTTTTCTTCATCCTTTAGCTATTTTGAGGGTGTGGGAGTCTAATGGAGTGATATGAGGGTCTTGAGATGGTTTCCTTGGGTGGTGTAGGCCATTGAGAGCTGAATGGGAGATTTTTGGGTTAATAGGATGTAGGTCTGCAGTTCCAACCCTTTTTCATGTTGGATGTAGGCCTTTCCCTATGCAATGTCTTTCTCTACATAGCCAACCCGTTTTCATGCTAGATGTAGGCCTCTCCCTCTACAAGGTCTTTCTCTACAGAGCCAGCCCGCTTGCTTTCTAGATGTAGGACTCACCCTCTGCAAGCTATTTCTCTATAGAGCCAAGCCTTTTTCATGTTGGATGTATGAATCACCCTCTACAAGGTATTTCTCCACGGAGCTAGCCATTTTTCATGATGGATGTAGGCCTCACCCTCTACAAGTTCTTTCTCTATAGAGCCAACCCTTTTTCATGTTGGATGTATGCCTAGCCCTCTACCAGGTCTTTATCATCTCTGTGAGAAATCCATCAAGTAGGTACATCTCATGACTTATTATATGCCTCTTGCAAAACCTACAAGATCTCCCAAGATTGATTATATGCCACTGCAAATCCTGAAGGAACATCCTAGGACATATTACATGCCTTGCAAAACCTGTGTAACCTACTGTTACCTCATCATCACATAGATCACAACCCAGATACACATAACATGACACTGACATCACCGGCCATGGGAGGCCCAGCCTGCCATCATGTCAAAAAGGCTCTCAGCACTTACATCAATGACCATGGGAGGACCAGCATACCACCATTTTGGAAATGTATATGTGTATCTACATCTTCTGGACTCTTCGCTTCCCATTTGAAGCAACCTCGATCTGAAGTACACCAAGCTTCTGTCTAAAGTATTCAAACTTCACTCTAGCCATTTCTAGCATAGAATCAAATTAGGACTAATTACATCCAAGGATAACCTGCAATCTTCACCAGTACTAATTACATCCAAGGACAACCTAGAGGACTGATTACGAGCTTCACCGGGATTTTATGTTCAGACAACCTGTCTCACTGGCTATGCTAGAACTCACCACTCCCTCTTTTGAGAGATATTGATATGGATCACATACTAGAGCTTTACTACTCCCCTCTCAACTATACTTAGTGCTATGTAGGACTGCATCCTGCCAAACCAGTAGCCCATACTAGATCTTAGACTAAAGAAGCAACCTAAGGTGCTCTTATTCTCATTGGAGCTACCAATTTGAATCAACATAAACATGCAGGTTAGTATCCTGATACATATCATACTTGAGCCCATACTCAACTGTACCCTTCATGCACCTCACCGCATGCTTTGCAACCAGGTGAGCATGTCTCAGATTCGTCAGGAACTGGCTTAGGTCATTCACAACAAAGCATGTGCCTGGTGTTGTATTTTTTAGGCACACCAATGAACAAATCATCTAAGGATACATTGTGGCATCAACCATATATGATGAAGCATCACTCAATAGCTTTAGGTTTGATGCCATAGGTGTGGCCATGGCCTTACATTCCATCATCACGAACCTCTTTAGGATCTCCACTGCATATTTCCCTTGTCCAAGGGATATTCCATCCACATTTTGCCACACCTCCATGCCTAGAAAGTAGTGCATCATACCCAAGTGCTCTATCTCGAACTCGAAAGCAAGTCTCCTTCTTGCATCTTTAATGAGTTCCTCTTTTCCTGTCAAGAAAAAGTCATTGACATATAACAAGAGCATCACTGGTATTTTTCCTTCAACCTTGAAGAAAATGTTGGAATATGCTTTACTCTGAGTAAAGCCTAGAGCCATTAGTAATCTGTACATCCTGCCATACCATGTCAAACCTCAGGATCTGCTGCAGTCACTCCCTCCGAAGCGAAGCATCATTCTCCCTCTTTCTTTCATACTCTATGTATTGAAACATTTCGTACTGGAGTGACAAGTAGCTTCCTCTGCTACTAATATTCTATATATCCATCTAGGGTCACTGGATACCAATATCCTCTATCTTGAACCATTTGAAAAGTTCTTCTTGCACCCAACTGTGATATTGTCATCCTCTATAGACTTTCATCTTCAACCTTGTAGCAAAGGTTAATATATTCATCACTATAAATGATATTCAAGCTCCTCATGTATGTGTTATCCCATGATTCTTCCTGTCATGAGTTTGAACTCCCAGTCAATGCAAATGTCTCTTCGTGGTGTATTCCTTCTTTCTTTGAGAAGCCTCATGCTACAAACATTTCCTTATATCCCACGATGTTTCCATCTACTACATTTTGGATCTTGTAGATCCATTTGGAAGACACTATGGACTTCCCTTCAGGTCTCGATACCGCATCCTAGACATCATTCTTCTTGGACTAGTGCTCTCCTTCCCTTTCTTCTTGGCTACTTCTTCATAGCTGGAAGGTTCTGCATCAATGATGTCGCTCAACAATGTCACATAAATGGAGTGTGTCTGAGGCCTCTTTCATTCTTTGAATGTATCATCATAATATTATTCATCTTGAATTATTTCTCATGCCCAAGGTGGTATTCATCTCCCGAGGTGGATCTACCATTCTCTTTATATTCTTCTGAAGCTCTTTCTTTCTCCATGGTGTCTTTGACCCGGGAAGATTCAGGTTCCTATTTTCAACTATAGTTACTTGTGCTTTGGCATGATCTACAATTCAAGTTCATTCACATGATTAGAAAGATATCATAATTTCCAAAACATATTAGTAGGGACAAATATATGTCACATAGCCATGTGATTGTTTTAGCCAATGCTACAACATTCATCCATACAATAACTTCAATATGCATTCTACCCCAATGTTATTAAGAGTTTGTATTACTCCTAATATTCCAACAAAGATGTTTCAATCTAGATAAGTAGTAATGGAACGCAGTACAACAACATCAACTTTTTACCCATCATCTGTAATTTAGTAGTATAAATGTAAATACTCAAACATGCTTAACACATCAATTGAATATAAACAAATGCATAACCAAACAATATCATGAAATGACAATTGAATACTAATATTTATTTGTTTTCCTGGGTAGGCTCCTTGAGTCTTCAGCTTCATCATCGTCTTCATTCATAACAACATCATTTCTTATCCAAATGCTAAGATGGATAAGAGGTTCTTCAAGAATTGAGTCCTTCATATTCATCATCGCTTGAGGGATCTTCTTTGAATCATGAGAGCTTGATCTTCAGTTGCTTCTCTTCTCTTATTATGAGTCAAGCTTCTTCTTGTGTTCACCCTTCCCAAAGTCTACTGAAGGTAACCACTTTCTTCTGGAACACATTCCTCAAATGAATAAATCCCATGATATTAGGAGTTCATTCAAGGTGGTTATAACAATATCTTATTCTTCTTCGATTGTTTCGTCATAGCATCGAACACTTTCTTTTCGTGTCTTCAAGGATGACATGCGAGGGATAATATGATATTTAATAGAATATTCAATGATTCTCTTGGATCTATCCTTAGCCTCATCTCCCTCTCTCTCTTAAAACTTCCTTGCCGAAATACTGATCTAAGTCAATTTATTCAAGGATCACGGAGTTCCTATAATTCCATAATTGGAAGCTGTCAGATTCACTAAGCTTGTCATCAAGCTGGTGTGATTAGTCATTTTGAAATGAGAACCTCAAATAACTAACAAAAATTTATATCTTACCGATTTGAGGTGTTCGTCCTCATTCTAGAGCTGGCTGATCTAGGGTTTGTCAGAGAAACCCTAATTTTCAAAACTTGGAATTTCAAACTTTTTACTGGATAGGAAGATATGCCTCTTCAAGGTGATCTATCCAATGTACTTCTTTTCTTAAAATAGTGGAGGGAAGCTCCCAGAATAGGCATCTCTATTTTTCCAATTTATTCTGCAGAAATGACTAATATTTGTTATGTTGTATCTCTGAAGTTTTGGATCCTTAAAGACCAAAAATTCTCACTCTTATATCCTAATAATTATTCTCTCCAACCCCATAGGTTATATCGAAAATGGATTCTCCAAGTGCGACTTATGATGAGTCTCATAAGGTGACTATTTTGGGGACTATTCAGCGTATTGAGCTTGTACAGACTGCCACATGTCACTATTTCACATTCTGGATCTGAAAAACGTACCACAAAAACTACAATCCATTCCCTACTTGGAACATCTTATTAAATTTTATTTTGGACTTCCTAGCTCGAGATATAGAAAATTTCCCTAGGTCACCTAATTATGACTGTATTCTAGAGGAGGATGGAACCCTGATTTGGAGGAACCATATCTCCTGAAGTATAGCGAATATGAGGCTGAAACATTTACACAGTGTACAACACAAAAATATTTTCATCCTGTAAAAGTTTTCACTTATGATCTTTCTACAATCTCATGATATAGAGAAATTCCTAGGATTACTAAATTCAGTCTTCTAGTGTTTTCTGGCATGAAACCCTAATTTCCATTAGCTGCCATTTGAGCTGTATTTCGGTTGCACAGTGAAACTTCTCTGATTCAGAAACTCATACCACCAATAGATTCACCCTAATGAGGTGATTTATCCTATCCATCCTTTCTTGATGATATGTGGAGAGAACACCTTCAACTAGGAAGCCCTAGTCCCCATAGCTACACAGTTCCTTCTTTCAGAGAGGCTCTGATACCATGTTATATTTTCTTAATATCTGATTAGATTATCTAGGATATTTATCTAAAAGAATAACAAGTACATCAAAATACATAAAATGTAAACTATGCACAAGACACAAATATTGTCATCAAGGAAACCATAAAAGAGAAAACCCCTCAAACTTCTTCATAATAGTAAGATGATCAAAAGCAGTAATAAGAAATGTTCAACAACTATCTTTCTCTCCTCCTATCACTGTATCTCTCTCTCTCAAACTCCTTAGATAGTGTGTGAGGTCTGTCTAAATGAGGGAGAACACCTCCCTATTTATACCATTTCAAGTCACTGACGAAATATAAGACTCGAGCCTACATGTCATCTCACATGGGGCCCACTTATCCCAAAGAGACCACAATTACATATTACATGATGTTACACTGGGGACTATTGCACCGACTTAGAACAAAGGTTGTACCTCAAGATATAAACACAATTTAGACATCCCATAAAGGGGTAAAACACATCCCCAATGGGGGTAAAAAAACATACAATGATAATATACATCAGAATATCTTCCGAAATTACAAATACATCAACAAAGTCTATGAAGAGGAAAATGCTTCATCTTTATATAGTTCGTAGGGATTCTTTCAACTCCTCCCTTTACAAATAAGACTCACGAGATTCAAAACTCAAAAGGTGAGGGTTGTGAGTCTTAGTAAAAAATGCACCCACATATAATACAATTCAACTTTTCTTCAAATTTGATCATTTACAAAAACACACACTATGTAAGTACCAAATAAAATACACTAGAACTTACAAACAAACCATAGTTTGCAAGTTACAATTATGTTTGTTGAAATTATGAGTCTTTTATACCCAAGTTCTTAAATGATGATGATCTGCTTCTACAAATTATTCTTTTGGATCAATTGTAGTAACAATTGTAAAGTTTCTTGGAGAAAACAACTTCCAAATATTCTACAGCTACAACTTTTATTCATATTGACTGCAATTTAACAATGTTTGGGATATAAATTGAAAGTGAAAGTATATGTCTATGCTGGTTTAATTAGACTATGGATTGTTTCTACATGCTCTATACTATTTATGTAGACTATATGAGATTTTTGTAGACTCTATAATGTTTTTCCAACTAATGTCAAAACAAGGCATAAGTTCTTAGAAGTTGAAATAATCAATTCATTTACTTAATGATTCAATCCCTTTAACTGTAAACCCTAGTATTCATAAAACAATATAATTCTAAAATATAAATGACTGAGTGCACAATTTTTAAGGTTCAAACCATTTCATATACCAATCAAGTGTTCTGCAGAGAGGTGCTAGAATTTAGAGAATGCGACCATCTCACCCATCTTCATGGTCACAATTTGTTCTATCAACTTCAAAATAATGGATGCAGTAGATGAGGCACCCCACCAAGGAAAATTTTAGGGGAGAAATTTAGTCCATGTTTTATATTTTGACATTTTTTTCCCAAAATATATTCTCCAACTCACCATTTTTAAAAAAATGATTCGCTCGATTTCTACGGGATAATTGTTTTTACACTAAAAATTGCCAAAATTGCCCCAAAACTATATAAAATCCTTAGAAATTTGAATTTTTTTACAAAACACTCGCCAAACATTTTATGGTTTCACATTTAAGAATTAGTAAGACTCCTCAAGGTTTCTACGCTTTGAGAAAATCATGGATCGCTAAAATTCCCCCCCTACCCCACACCCTTCAATAAGCATTTGTCTTGAAATCAAACTCCATACTTTATTATGATTTTCAGTTCCATGCTTGTTGTTAGGGAAAGTGTTCCTATGGCTAGGGTTGAGGATGCCAACGTACTAGGGGTATTAATACTGATAAATAACATTTGTCATACATGAATTAAATAAGATTCAAGGGTTAGAAGGGTTCATACCTTACATACTGAAGGTTGATCCAAGATTTCTCTATCCCTCCTCTTTCTCTCCCTTCCAAGAGACCTGGAAAACAAACTTCAAACCTTCCTCAAACCAATTTGACCACTTGTAAGGAGATGATATTCAATACAATACAAAACCTTAATATGATAAACATCAACATGTAATCATAAAAAGAGATACAACATCTATCATATACTAATTTGGATAGATAAAATCATCAATTATTTATTAATCAATGGAATAATTACGATATATATCTTCTCCTCATGCAAGGAACCTCGTGAAACCTTCAATCTAGATTTACTTCTTTTCTTTTACAAGAATTTCAGCCTCCAAGCTTTGCAACAAAGGGATATGACAACTAGGAAAAAGGTAGGGGGGTGAGAGTCCCAATTTCACAAGCATAACACTATCAAAGGCTAAGTCCCCTTTCATGGACCCCTCTCTCTCTCTTATATACTTCTATGAAGGGTTAGGATCGAAAATGGATAAATTACAACTGAAGGAGTAGTTCCAAAAGCACCCAAGCTTCAATATATTTCAATGTTTTGATTTTTTTTATGACTTCAATGTATATACGTGGTTTACTTCAACAAAGTTACTAGTAAAATGCAGGTTTCCTTAGGCAAACTCACCAATGGGTAAAAAAATCCATTTTTAGGGTATTTCCAATCATTTTCAGGAGTTGATGTCTTCTGAAAAGCTGTTCCATGGTTCAATACTTTACCAATGATCCATAAAAGAGGTTAAATGGAGTTAAAAAATCTCCATATATGGCCCTTCCATCCACATGTGTCCTTTGAGTGACTAGCAATAGCTTTCATGAAGTGTCATCATGTGACGAAAACATGTAAAAGTCATCACAGATGAAGAAGTGGCATATTAGGCTATAACAGATGCCCCCTAATGTATGAGGTTATAGGGGAAGACTGCAGCCAAAATATATTATAAAAATGAAACAATTGAGATGAGGAGTCGAAGAGACTCGAGGTTCCAAGATTGTAAGCTCAAGTTAAGGTACCTAAAACAAAGATAAATGTTAGAAAAAAATGATCTCCAGGACATATATGTTCATATAAAAATGATCGCCATAAAGATACATGTGGATCCAACATGTGTATAACTGATGTAAATAGCATGGTCGCACATAATGCAAAAATGAGACATATGAAATATAAAGGAGGCATGGCCACAAATGAACAACGTGGATCCATGATCGATAATTGATCATAGCCACAAGAATAGAAGGTGGATCTATGCCTCAACAAATGCCATATGAAGTGTGATAAGGTCTTGTGCAACTCAGGAAATAGAAAAAATGATAATGATACTATTAACCTAAGGTCTTCAATCCAAACCTCCCAAAGGTACGAATCCTAACCATGTGAATAAATGATTTGAAGTCGACCATGGAGGAAAGAATTTGATTACCGGTCATTGATGAGAACCATTAACAATCACGAGGGAAATCACCATGAATGAAAATGGTCCCCAAGGTCCCTAGTACATTCTAACAAGTGTGACTAAATGGTCTTGAAGTTGAACACTTGAAGAATCCATTGAGTACGAGGTATTAATTTATTCCTGCTACCCAATAGTGATGGAAATTGCCACTGATCATCAAGGTACTTTCATAAACTATAAATCTCATTCCCAAAGAAAGATGTGTTGAATTTGATAGGAAGAGATCCATTGGAAGGAAGGAATTAAGGCGTCCTCCATCATCCAACATGAGGTAAGTCAAAGATGAATTTTATTTGGAACTGGGACAAAGTTTTGCAATAAGGACCGTCGAATACTGAATTTAATGAATCGATACCAGGGAATGGTCGACACAAATTGTCAAGGCAAGTACATAATGGACGACAAAGGTTTTATCCTTGAACAATGAGCATGACACAATAGTGACAAAAATATTTTTACATGAAGGGACCAACGATACAAATATGTAATGTAGGAGGAATTTACATATTCTCCATATAATTGGAAAAGTAGCCAACCAGAGTAGTAAGAAATTTGAATGAGGCTAAGGTCAAAAAATAGAACTCAACTATTGATATACTCAAAACTGGTGCTTTTTTCAAGGATATAAGACTTGGTTCCATGGTATAAAAGAAATTTGCATGAACTTCCCTTTCCTTCTTTCTTGTAAAGGTTTAATGAGTCAAAGAAAGAAAACTTGAGACCTTATTCATTGTTGAAAAGCTCAAAGAAGAGATAGAAGTATGATTGATAAAGCACTGATCCGTGAATGGTCTATGATGTTTTCACAATTTTGAGAGTATGAAAACATCAAAGGAGACTCTAGGGGGAACGTTTTCATAATATTAGTCTCCAAATTATTAGAAATGTATACAAAAATCCATAGGAGAACTCTCTTAGCTTAGGATAAATAAGGTATTCCTTTTTCTTAGTTAGTCGGCAAGGTATGAAAAAAAGGTTAAACTATCACCATACCGATGCTCCTTCGAAAGCAAGCATAACTCCATAGTTTTAACGAGTGTCAAGGAAATAAAGATCACTCAATTATTTTATAATGAAGTTTTAGAGAGCATGGAAATGGAATTAAGAACGCTTAAACTCTTTTTCATATTTTAAACTAGAGCACACAAAAAAAGGTAAGCTCAAGTAGGTTCTGTTTTCGTAAATTTAGTCCTCTAGGCCCGAAAAAGAGATAAACCTATAACTTAAGACACTCTTCTAGTAATAATTTACTAGAGTATTCCTTTTTAGTAAGTAATCCAAATGCTCCAAAAAAAGGGTAAAATTATAGTGATGTGGATGTTCCTTCACATCCTTTAACGAGTTTGAAGGGACAAGTGAACTTGACAATCTAGTCATGTTTAAGGAGTTGGACTAGGGCTTGAATATAACTCCATATCTTTCCCGTAAATATTTAACGAGATCAGAAAATTTAACTCATGGCATACTTGCTATTTTTAATGAGCTTGAAGGAAAGCAGGAAGAATTCTCTAAATGTGAGGAGACAAGTGTTAGAGGCATGCGGTCATAGTTCCAATCATGAGGAACAGACCTAGGAATAGTTCCAGGAACATGAGAAAGATAAGGACACTCAGGGGACATCTCCTCCAGGTAAAAGGTGTCAAGTTTCAATGACAGAATGACACAAGAATGAGCAATGATGAGAGCAGATATTAGGGCTTATATAATGAGTTAAAAGCATGAAAGATGACATCAAGCTCATAAGCATAAGCAAGGTGTAGGAAAATGTGGTTATAACTTGAACACAAATGTAAGTATGGTAAATAGTTTTAAATCCAACTAAGAATAGTGTCTCCAAGAAACAATGGTATCAAGATCATATTTAGAAGAAAAGATCCCATACAGGTCATTTTGGTAGAAACATCCACAATTTCGCTCTCTTCAACAAGGGGCATAGTCAAGGCAGAGTTAACTGAGGAAGACTCTATAATGCCAAGGCCCAAGGATTTATAATCGATAAGATCAAATTCAATAGGAAATCTAAATTCAACATAGCTTATAGGATCTGCAAGGACAAACTCAACATCATAGGAGTAAAAAATTATACAAGAAATATCCAACTCATCAGGATCACTGACTTGTTACTCGATGCGAGAGTCCAAAGATTCGACAATGTCAACATATGAGGATCGATCAATAGAAGGATCATACTTACTAAATAATTTAGGGATGGATTTAATCACAATTGAGTCAAAATCCATAACAAGGTTAGACTGTATCATATACTCTAGGAAGACTTCATCCAAAGGAAGTAGACCATCTCAGATAGGACCACATGTCTAAACATTCAGTTGGATCAATAGGGTGGAGAGAAGACTCCAAAGTATCGATTGGATAGATCAACTGGTCAATTGGTGGGACCTGTTAGCACCTATTTATTTCTACTACAGTTGGTCTTATTGCCCTAAAAATTTTGAGTTTACATTGGCGATCAGGTGGCTTTCAAGGTTTTGCTCAATTGGGTAAAGAATTAAAATTTCCCAAGTTTGGCTAAAAGAAAATTCTAATGGTTATTTGGGTAAAAAGAAAGGGATCCTTATAGATTGAAAAGGATTTTGCTCATTTTAAAATAAAAGTATAAACATTGGGTTTATATTTAAATTTGGCTTTTAGTGAAATTTTTATTTTTAAACAAAAAGTTTATTATTTTTCAAAGTTTATTATTTGGAAAATTGGGCAAAGGAATTTTTTATAAAAATTGGCTGAAGGCCGAGGCTACTCCCGTATGTGGCCCAGCCATTCAACATTTCAAAGCGCACCATGTGCAATAAAAGCATCAAGTCTTATCACCTTTCTTGTTCCTTAGCATATAGTGAAATAATTGGGGTATATAAACAATGAAACCACAAAGTTTCCATTGCTTGTCGGATAATATCTTCATAAAAATAACCACAAAAATGAAAACATGAATGCAAGCGTGATATGTCAACGGAAGCTGATTTCAATGTTGAAGATAAGAGTGAGATTGTAAGGAAAAATATGCATGGGATGAGTATGTGCATGAAGGTGTTTGCTTACTTTTGAAAAGGAGAATCTTCCAAGGATAAATAATGCTTATTTTTTACTATCTGGTCATTTCTGAAATCCTCCAATGCATCGTAGTGTCTTAGATTTGATGTCTTGTAAAACTAACAGCCCAAAATATGGGATCAATGTGCCTCAAAAATTTATATTGTTCAATTCGTTCAAAGTTGGTATTATATTTCAAGCAATATTGGAGTGAAATATCAAAGAAGGGAGGGATCTTCATAGCAGATCTCTATGGAGGTGCATCTTTAGAGTTTGAAAATCTGCTTAACCATTGGGGTCTTGTTCAGGTTATTAATTACAATGTAAATGGAAGCATATCCGTGATGCATAGATGCAGAGAAATACCATGCAGGAAATGAAATATACCTGAGTAGTTATTTCTGAAGAGATCGTCGTGTATAAATTCCTACAAACAGAGTCAGTAATTGACGGCTCAAATCAAACTAAATCACATCCAATGGCCAGAATAAATTTTTCTACATCAACTTGCATGGTGAAAAGAAGTTTTCAAAATTGGCGGAATAGATATTATTGTGTTGAAATCATGAACCACAAGTCATCATCGTGTTTATTGACCAAGAAATCAACAGGCCATACTAATTCCACTGATTGAAAGTGTTTGTTGTTCAAGGTTATAAAAAATCAGCAAAATTTTATTCAATGTGCAAGTTAACATACGTGTTCTTATCCCATGGATTTGAAAATAAAATCAATGCTTCGAAAGTATTCTTTGATGGAAAAGGCTATGAGGTTAAGGATAGAGAAATATTTAAACATCAAAGGTTTGTTTTTGCAAATATTATTTGAACTATGTTAGCCCTATTCTGTGTTGAAGATGATGCTATTGAGGCCTTCATTGACCAAGTTTATTCATCTCACTGTAGTTTGTAGAACATATAGTAAATATCTTGAGGATATTGTTCCAGTCATCATTGCAAAAGAAGAAACATAGTACCAAATGTCAATTGTAGTAGCAGAGCATGTTAGTTTTTACGGAATTGATTGTTTTAGTCATTAACTTCCAAGACCCACTCCCGCTAAACCAAGATGAAAGTTGCAAAACCAAGAGATTTTTTTCTTCATGACGTTCCTTCCTATAATAACCTCTCATTTTTCACATAGGTGCCATGGATTGAGATAATAGAAGTGATCTTCAGGGGGCAATTTCCAGGTTTTCAAATGACTGTTTTAGTCATCAAATTCAAAGAATTGTTTCCGCCAAATGGAAATGAATTTTAGGAAAATGAGAGAGGTATTTGTTCACCATAGGAAATTATTTTAAAAACTCCTTAAATTTTTACATAGGTATCATATACTGGGATAAGTGAAAGGATCTTCAGAGTGTATTTTTCTAGAAATTTGAAGTTTACTGTCTGAGTCATTGATTTCAAAATCAGATCTTGAGGAGATGGAGGTGAATCGGAGCAAACGAAGACTCGATTTTTGACACGAACATGGTAGATCATAATAAAATATCTCATATTTCACACATCTATCACCATCTGGGATATGAAATACGGGATTTCAATCTTATTGGTGAGTAGTCAACATCATATTTTTGTTTTATGTAAATCATGGCAAATATGCCACGTTAGAGTTTGTTTGAAGTTTGTTTGTTAGTTTGTAACTAATTTTGGCCCTAAGGTTGACCTTGGGCATATGAAGCACTATAAATGTACTCCTCGCAAAGGGAGAAAGGGTTGGTTGGTTGGTTTGGAATTTGTAAGACAATCATGTTTGCAATATTTTAAATTAATATACAGAGACGAATGTTGCTTATATGCCTTTACAGGAATTCCTATATGTATCTAAATTATAGTCTGTGATTTTCTTTTCCTTATGTGCATGTGCTTCCTGTTATATTTTAAATTATGTTTTTATTCATATCATAGACTCAGTGTATAATGGTTAGGAATTCATACTCATATGTTCCTGCCATTGTCTCCGATATCCACCAAACAATTCTTCCAAAACTGGCATAGAATTCATCCCTGTGGTGCTCTATGCTAGCATTCTATCATCATTCTTCTTATCCCACTATACCCCAAACATAACGACCGTGATCGAGGAACTACCTTGCTTCTATAAGCGTTTTCCTATGCAAACTGCTCTGTTTCTTTGGTATTTTGACTCCATAGCCTGATAGACATTTATTTTTTTTCCAACCACCAACGCTTAACATTTATCCTATGACATTATTCCTAGCCTTGTGATACATCTATGAAAGATCCCTATCTGAAATTGGAGAAGCCAGCTCCCTTTCCTAAAGTGGTTCTGTTGTCACCTCAGGGTCCTCCTTCCCACAACCTTAGGCACGATTGTGAGTGCTAGCAGGACCAAGTCCCAATACAATAAGCATGAATATAGAGGCTTCTTCTCAGTAGAAATTGGACATGATGGGTATGAGGCCACATAATTTACCCGTGGTGGGGAAGTGTTTACTGAAATATTGGGAATTAACAAAGGATAGAATTGGTCTATAGTGAGGTGAGGAGAGGGATCAACAAATTCTAGCTGATCGATAGTGATAAAGATTTCATTATGAGGAAAGTACATCATACAAAAGAGCGTAGACACCACAACTTTCATAACATAAACATAATCATGCCAAAGGATCATATTAAAGTACAAGGGGTCCTATATCACCATAAAATCAACGAAGACAGTCTTCTCACCCAAAGTAAAAAATGTTTGAGTAGGAATTCCCAAATCTTGGCTAGTTCTTCTCTTAAAATCCATTAACTAACTATGATTTGACATAAGGTTGGGAGATCCCTTTCCTCTCCAAGAATGTGTGGATACAATACTAATAAATTCTCCTTCATCTACAATACAATGCACAATCGTGTAATGTTCAACTTGGACCTTTATTTGAAAAGGTGCATATGAAGGATGACAGGACTCAGCTAGGATATCTGAACTTGAAGTGAATTCATTTCCCCCTTGTCTGGGAGGTTTTGAATTGGCAATGAAGAAAACATGACTATCATAAAATTCACTCTCCAAAGGAAGAGTGGGATTGATCAAGGATGGCATCAATTCAACCACTTGATGAAGGTCACTCTCTGAAGCAATAGTGGTATTGACCAAAGATAACATTGATTCAACTACTTAATCAATTTAATGTTGAAAATGTTATTGGGAAACTACAGGTTGTTTAGGAGCATGATATCTTTGATACTCGTACCACACTCTTTGTACCTCTGCAATAGCAGGGTACTAATGAGTAAGATGATTTCCCTCACAAACATTATAAAGGAACTTAATCATTTGTTTTTAACAGTTAGTTTTCTCAAAATTTCCAACATGAATTCCAGAGGATTGGTTTGCACCCCCATCATAGCTTCCAGAGGATGAGTGGTTAGTTCTAACATGACTTGCAGAGGTTGGATGGGTTCCCTCAGCATGAGTTGCAGAGGCTAGGTTATTGTCGCCTTGATTTCATGTCTTCTTCCTATTCTCCCTCCTTTTACTCTTTTTCGACTGCAAGTTACTAGTATCAGAAATTTCACTGCATGAGGTAGAAGGAGCAGGAGAGGTTGCTACTAGTGAAGGGGAGACATTGTTTTCATGCCCTTGATATAAGTTGCTTGCTTGAGAATCATTAGGAGTATTCAGGACAGTTGGAGTGGAAAAAAACAAAACTTGTATCCCTAGGGGGAATCCATAAAGATTCATAATGACCATCAAGGGAACACCAAAATTCCCAGTAAAAGGAAAATCAAAAGAATCCCCTTGAATGGGGGTCTCCAGGTTGGTGTTCATAGGTGTACTAGCCATAGTTTCTAACTCAACAATAAATAAAAGTATGAGGTTGAATGGAAACCAAAAATACAGAGAGAACACCACTAGAATAAAAACATTAAGTATCGAGACCATGAAAACAAAGGCACCTTCAAAAGGAAAGTCTAGCATGATGAGGGCCTAGAACTAATAAGTGAAGGGTGAAGAATAGTTACCTGAAATCCAAAATGTACCTCTTTGGGTCTAAGCACTTGAAACACGAAATCAATTTACCAAATTATATGTAGGGGATTTTCTCCTGATCCTTCCCTAGGTATAGTAGAAATTAATTTCTTCCATAACCCGTGTAGAATCCTAGAGGTCAAGATGCTAGGGATACCAAAATCATAAAGAAATTATAGTGGAACAGTCGTCAATCCAGCCAATGTGCATGGTAGGGTAACTAAGCCTGAAACTCAAAAAATACCAGACACCACACGGGATTGAGAAGAGGTACTGAGTGAGCCTCCAAATGTGCAACGACTCTGGTGTATTCTCTACCAAGTATAGTAGGGGTATCTCCACAACTCGGTATCACATGATCTCGTGATTGAGTACTCCTCTGTTAGGGGAGCTTTCCGGTGTCTTTCTTTATGATATTTTATTTCCTGAATGAAAGGCCACTAGGTTTGAGTGTAACATTTTTGGTAATTAAAGATGTCCCTAAATCAAAACACTAGCCTATACTAGTGTGTTTAGTCCCTAGAAATAAATGTTACTAAAATATTTTAAATATTAACATTATTTTTAAGGGTTATTGATTACTCAAAGATATTGTAAATGAAACCAATGGTGTTTTGACTTGAAAGAGGAAACAAGATGATGAAACCGAAAGAGATTCAAAATGAAAACTTCTGCTTCTCTTTTTCTTTTCAAAACTGAAAATGGAGGCCACAAAAGAAATGTTTTGTTTTGTTTTTTCAAAAGACAGAGGTATGTAATGCACTAAGACTAAACCCTAGCCTAAATTCATATAAATAAAATACTTGGTATTTTCTACTTTTCCTTTATAAATGAGAAAGAAAAACAACCTACAAATTAATGCATGCAGATAATATAAATAAAGAAAAAGGAATTCTTCTCTATAACCACCAAACAGAACCTAAGCTACCCTAAAGTTAGATAATACCTCTCTTGGGAGGAATACTTGCTTAAGGAGACAAGCCAAAAACTTTGGCATGAAGAATTCAAACCACAAGACTGAAATAAAATAGATAAGAAGGCTGCTATGTTCAGATTATGACTGCTAACAGAGGCTGATCAGAACCATGCACCACAAGTTCATGCCAAGCAAGAAAGTGGGGTAAATATAAATGGACAAGCTGAAAGGCTTCATAAAAATCTTAAAAACCAAGTCAATAATACATTCAAGGGATTACACCACTCCATGGGGATCTTACACAAGAAAATTACCTAGGAGGACCCAACAGACAACACCAGACCACCCCAAATGGGCCAAAAAGGGTGAAAAAATTCTGAAACAGAGCACAAGTTAGTTTCCTTAAGAAAAGGAGAGAGTGACGCGTAGGTAAACCAAAGGAAAGTGGTGTGTACCTCAGGGAAATGCTACTGTGCAGTGTAATAGTCATGTGTGGGTGTTGGAAGGAAAAAAAAAGGTAAAAAACAACCTTATTGAGGAAAGCAAGGTGTTCATCAAGTCTTAAGAGTGATTCTTAAAAAATAAAGAAGGAATTAGGAACTCAATTACACTGTAAAAACAAGAATAATATACCCCAAAATAGACAAGGCTTCCCCAGTGGAGTTGCTAGTTCTGTTGTTAGGGAAAGTGTTCCTATGGATGGGGTCGAGGCCACCAAAGTACTAAGGGTATAAAGATTGATCTATAACAATTTGCATACCTAAATTAAACAAGGTTTAAAGTTTAGAAGGGTTCATACCTTACATACTGAAGGTTGATCCAAGATTTCTCCATCCCTCCTCTTGTTCTCCAATCCAAGAGACCTACAAAACAAAATTCAAACCTTCCTAAAAAAAATTGACCACATGTAAGGAGATGATATTCAATACAATATGAAACCCTAATTTGATAAACATCAACATGTAATTATAAATAGAGATAAATAATATATCATACACTGTTTTGGAAAGGGAAAAGCATCAATTATTTATTAAACAATGGAAAAAGTACAATATATACCTTCTCCTCATGCAAGGAAATTTCTCAAACCTTTGATCTAGATCTCATGCTTCTCTTCTCCAAGAATATTAGCCTCCAAGATCTGCAACAAAGGGAGATAACAGCTATGGAAAAGGTAGGGTGGATGAGATTCCCAATTTCACCATCATAACACTATGAAAGGCTGATTACCCTTTAATGGACCCCTCTCCCTCCTTTATATACTTATATAAAGAGTTAGGATCGAAAATGGATCAGTTACAATTGATGGAGTAGTTCCAAAACCACCCAAACCACCTAAGATTTGATAGTTTTCCATGATTTGATGTTTTTTCACCACTTCAGGGTATATACATGGGTTTACTTCAACAAATTCATGAGTAAAACATAGGATTCCTTAGGAAAACTAACAAATGGGTCAAAAAATCCATTTTTAGGGTATTTCCAAGCATTTTTAGGAGTTGATGTCTTCCAACAAGTTGTTTCTTGGTCTGATATCTTTCCAATGGTTTAGAAAATAAGTTAAACAGAGTTACATAACTCCTTATATGGCCCTTCCATCCACAGGTTTCCTTTGAGTGAGTGACAGTATATTTCATGAAGTGCCGTCATGCAACGAAAACATGTAAAAGTCGTCACGGACAAAGCAATTCCGTTTTGGGATATAACAATGTTGGTGTCCAATGTCATCAGGAGTAGAGTCTTAACAATGTTCTCATGATAGAAGATATATTACGATATAGAAACTCCAAAGTGCTTGGTGAATTCTCAATGCATAGAGACACGATGCATAGGAAATTATTCACTTTTGAGATAGTGGTGGAGTCTCACACATCCAACTCATTCACGATGTTGCAGACACACAATGAAATATGCACTAGTTCCTTAAAGAACTCCCCGATGGAGTCAACAAAAAATGTATCGAATTCTTCATTTATGTTAGTAGCAAGCAACTTTCCATGTAATTATATTCATCAATCCATATTTGGAGAGGGAATATAGTTTTCATAGTTTATTGTACAAACATAGGATACTCTCCTTCAAACACCCATGCAAATCACCCATAATAAAAAAAGTCTATATAATGTCCAAATTGTACCTATTATTAAATCATTGTTGTATTATTTCACTACAAATTAGTGATCATGGTTAAAACCTTAAATCATTGGTAATTGCACATGTGAAAGCTAGTTCTTTGTCATGATTTATGGATTCTATTGCTCTTCCCAGTGATGACAAAAATATGACGCAACAAGAGATATTCAAATATGAACAACCATCTCCAAGTCAGTCCAATGCATAGGTGTGAGTGAGAAACACAGGTTCTCATAGTTCTCAATATTTGGAAACAAACAAAACTGGAGGAAGATATGCATATTTTCTCGTTCACATTCTTTGTCTACACACAACGAGAATCAAGATACCAATAAGGCTTATACAAATATGTATAGATGAAACAACTCATGAGATATTCAAGTGTTCAATTATCAAAGGAGACCTATGCATGCCTTCACTGCCATACTCTTTTCTTTCATATTGATAACTTTACCACCTTGGTGCAAAACATTAAAATCTAGAATTATTTAGGTTTGTAGTCTATAATTCATTTGATAAGGGACTCTAGTGAAAACCTGGTAAATTCCATTGAATGAGCAGCACCAGTGAGAGCAGGTTCCCCGTTTCACTTTCCAATAAAATATGAGATGCAATATCAACCCAATGACCGAAGGGATCCTTGATAAGCTTGTTGTATAAATTTATCATTGGACACAACAAGAAGAACTTTATCCTCATAGGCGAAGGCCTCTCCAAGAATCATCTTATTTTCAATGTTGCAATATTCTTCAATTTTCATAAATAAAACCACCAATGCAACTTGCAACTCCAAAAATATTAGGGTTCATGATAGTCTCATTATACCTCACATGGTTTACTAGATACACCAGGTTGTTGCAACCCAAAAATTTGTCCGAGACACATATTGAAGGAGAAAGTATCTTCTTGTGTGGAGTGGTCACCATTATTGTGGATTCACAATGCATGAATAAGGTTTTTCCCCTTGGTTTATATCTCCATCAACAATCTTCAACTAGTTTTGAATACATACGTCACAATTTTCAATGACTGAGGTCGCAGCTCTCGATGGTCTTCACCAATGCTATAAGAGTCTCACCAACTCAACTACACCGTTCACCAACTCTTTCAGATGAGAGATGTCATTGTAGTCATGGAGCTTCAAAATGGTCTTCATGGATATTGGGCTTATGTTCATCGCCAATATCATGCTCTAATGGGATCAAAATTATAGCTTTAGTCTTAGTGTAGAGATGGAGGAGGTCGCAACCTTCATGCTCAGATTATCTGCAGAGTACACTGTAAATAATGAAGCATTACATCATGACATCTCTCTATCAATACCTTTCACTTATTTATAATTGCATCCTCTATCTACCATGAATCATTCCAATTTATTTAAAGAATGGTGGCTAGGGGGGTAAATCTCAGACATCAATAGTTATCAATGTGCTTCAACTAAAGGATACAACCCGATGACATCAAAATAAATTGTAATGGTATTCGCACTTGTCTCTCTCCAAGTGTGAGTGGTTGCAATCCCTATGAAATTTTCTCTCATTCAATTACAAAGGAGAGAGAGCATAGATTAAGGATGAACCCAACTCTAAATACACTCCACGATAGTATTCACACATAGATAGTTTGCACAACATGAAGGTAGAATCTAGAATTAACATCTACAAGGTATTCATTCACAATATTCATCAGTTGGTAGTCAAATCTCCAAAACACATAATACATAGCTTCAATACACAACATGTCAGTCACCACAAGAGAGTTTTAAAATTTCCACTCAACATTCACTTCTCCAAAACTCTTCAAGAGAAATACATTGGAATTAGGTTTTGTGATGTAAGTAGCAACAAATTCATGACTTAGCTAGCAAGATCCATGAATTTAGATGTCGGTCACCACTAGTCATTGTATTCACCATCCAAGTATCTCCACATTCTTGTCCCACTCACAAAAATATGCATTCAAGACTCAATACAATAGCTTAACTTAGAGAAAATATTTCAACTCATTCATCACATGTATCCTCTACTCCACAAAGTTAAGAGTAGTAGCTCCATGCTTCTAGTGGGTATCTGCATGCAAGTTTTAGGTCTTCATTAAATATTCTTAGTGAGTTTCACACAATATTTAACAATGTACTTCAACAACGTACATAGGGAGAATCTCTTGCATACATATACAAAATAAGCATTCCAGTCTCTGAAGAAAATGCTAGACTCTGGTACAAGTCACTAGGGTTTATAGTGAAGCCAAGAGGAATACCAAAAGACAGTTCATTGTATCGGGTTGAGGAAAATGAAAAGGAGGGATGTTACCATAGATTAATACAACTTCACGTACCACAAAACTTTATTCCAATGCTTGAACTATTGTAGCTAATGCAACACTCCAATCCAGCTAGATCTATGGAGGTTTGAAGGAATTCAAATAATTCAAAAAAGGGGTTGAGCATATAATTGAAAACCAGTAGGAGACAAAGTGTGGCATGACTATATTAGGGGTTTGAACAAATAAACATAAATTTGGTAATATAATATGGTGATATGCAGGTCTTCATATTTATCATAGAGTAAGGCATAGAATATCTCAAGAATGGGGTTTGAAGGTGCGGATGTCTGAAGGAGCCTCATGGATAGAAAATACCCAAGGAGAGGTAATGTCTCTCTCTATAGAAACACAACAAAATAGAACAAGAATTATGGAAAACAATAAGCAGAACTAGAAGAATTTCTTCACAGGCTAGAGGCTTATAATGAGCTTTGATACCATTGTTAGGTTCCCCAATTGGGAATATATAAAATTAACCACACAAAGACAAAAGGGTATGTGTGAAAGCGCATTCATTCTCGTTGATTAATTGTACATTTATACATGTCAATGTACCTTGAGTTCAACTTCCCAAGTAGACTCTTGGACTCATGGGTGACTCTTGATCTCCCTTATACATTCATATTCCTCACCGAGGATTAGAATCCAACAAAACATATAATTATTCTCCAATCCTATAATAATGGTTTCATCATTGAGCAAGAGGATGTTATTATACATAGTTTTATACATTCCTTGGAAGGATATTCTATTTATTCATTTAGGAACTTGATAAATATCTCTATATGCACTTCAAAACAACTAGATGATGCCTTCTTGCACCGATGGAGGAAGAGGAAGGATCCCATGTAATTCTCAACCTCTTTTTATTCTTTGAAATGATCCAATGGTGAATTTGTACTAAATCTAGGAGTATGTTTCTCTATATTTATCATGAAATTCCTAAAAATGTAATACCTTTATAGGTGGCTTCCATGATAGTTATTATTTCTTCCCATGATTTTCATTTCTCACTACTTCTTGAAGAAAAGTAGTCCCAATATTTGAAATCCATGATTGGTGATGCCTTAGATATAGAAGATATCTTTCCCTATATCATCCTCTGGAAGAAAATGAATAATAAAAATAAGATGGAAGGGGGTCTTGGAGGAATCCATGCAAATTGCAAAATTAGTTGTTAGATGAGTTTTCAGTGTCTATTAAGCATATAGAGAAGCATTCTTGAGGTGATAGGTCATTAGATAAATTCTCAATATCATATTCAAAGGGATACAAGTGATTAAAATGATCAATGGTAGTATTCACATTATGAATTGAATGATTAACTTGAGCACCCCATTTCTCAATCAAAAGATATTATTGTATATGAAGACTGAGAAAATTCTCATGTTGCCTCAGAAAATGGAAACCATGAATATGACATTTCTCAATAAGTGAATTTTGAAGGACATATGAGTCTTGATTAATATTTGAGTCTTTGGAATGATAACAAAGTTAATGAAAAGTATTTTCCCACCTCCATTGGATTCTACTATTAACTTGAAAGAAGAATCTCCAAAAAATGATAAACACGTCACCATTTTGTTGGCAAAAAATGAGAATGAAATGAAGAGAGATGTTTCCCATGGACACTTGCACCTTATTTTGAATGTACAACATCAAGAGCCATTTTCCATGAGACTTGTGTTGTATCAAGTCTGTAACTTATGTTTTATTAAGTTCATAAACTTCTACATGATACTTGTATTGTATCAAGTTCGGAACTTATGTTGTATTAAGTTCAGAAACCTCTTCATGAGACTTGTTTTGTATCAATTTCGAAACTTATGTTGGATTAAGTTAAGAGCTTTTGTTGCATCAAACTAGGTTGTTGAGGTCATGAGAGATGCATGTACTATGATGTTATGTTGTATTAAGATCATGATCGTATGTTGTATTAATATCAATACCTTGTGTTCTATCAAGGTCAGATACTTGTGTTGTATCAAGTCCAGAACTTATGTTGTATTAAGCTTAGAAGTATTGTGTTGTATCAAGACTGGTCTTGTATCAAGGCCATATGACTTGAGTTGTATAAATTCATTAGGATATATAATGTGATGTATGGCTAGTCATGGTCACCAGGTGCTATGAGCATAGGTTGGAAACTATTAATTCTATCACAACAATCTTTGATAAAAAACACAGACTCACAAGAGATTCAAGACAAATTAGACATGAAATGATGCAATGGTACTTCAATAGGAGGTTGCGGCTCTGTATAATCAATAATAGAATGAATAATAGAATACAATGTCATGCAGAATGCATGAATTCCAAGCCAATTTGAATTCACAAGGAGGTCATTCAAATTGCATGGATGGGTGTAGCTTAATTGTATGTGAGCAACACTAGACACACTTAGTTAACCACTAATCTAGACATGTTTGACTCGCACTGAGTCCTAAATGAATTGGAGTGCAATAGATGAATGAGTCTAACTGAAAGTAACTCATACACATGTAACTGCATGCCAAACAGTAGGTGGTAGCACATCACTAACTCCAAGTATCTTCGATGAAGTTAACTAAATTGATACTGGTCAACAGAGGTAGTTGGAGGTGCATTAGCTAACTCTAGTTTATCCCAATCAGCCCAAAATAGACAATTTCATGATGAAGGTGCCTTTATGACTCAACTTAACTGATTTTTAGGTGAAATAACAATCAGTTAGCAATTAGGTGCACTTATGACACTCAGATCACCACAGAATTTCTCCCTATTTGAAGGAGGAAGCCCACTTAGCCTCCCCAATTGAATGAGAAGGATTAGTTGGCCTCCTTGATTGAAAGAAGGTGTGGGTGTGTTCATGTTGATGTCATAGTGTGCTCATCTAATGACGATTAAGTCAATTAAACTTAGGATAGTGGGTAAATAGGCCAAAATTGACCAAATAAGTGTGTAAGTTAGGTAAACGAATCCAACACCCCCCTTAAGCTATACTCAGGAGGAGTAAAATAAAATGCATCAAATTCTAGGGCCCCAGCAACAAAGGACATGGGTCACCCTATACAAAAAATGTAACTCTAACAATGCTCAAAATAAATATAAGTGAGGAAAGAGGGAAAACCCAGTGGGAACAAAACCTCCCCTCAAGATGAACACTAAAGAAGTATTTCATCACCCTGATGAACTCACCCCTAATAGTGAACGAAGGTGAGTGAAAATTTTCTCTCTAAATCTCTTGGTGAAAATATCTACAATCTGCTCATCTAGAGGGCAGTATTGTAGAACTATGGTCCTGTCATGCACCAACTCCCTTATGTAGGGCATGTGAATTTCTATATTTTTGGTCCTCTTCCTGGTAAATGGATATGTGGATATATTAATAGTATTTTATTGTCAAAAAATATTACTATGGAAAAATTACTACCAATCTCAATCTTTGAAAGAATGCCTTGCAACTTAACAGCTTGGGTGCAAGCATTCACTGCTCCCCTATACTTAGCCTCTGCTGAAGACAATGCAATGGAGGACTATTTTTTGTTGGACTAGTAAATGGGGCCACCAAAAAACATAAATACATACACAAAATTAGACTTTCAATATGTAGAATCCCCTTCCCAATCTAAATCTGTACAACCAACCAACTCTAGCTCAGAGTCTACAACATAGTGAATGTCGTAGGTCCTAGTGCCCTGAATATACTGGAGGATCCTAATGGATTCCTTCCAATAGAGCTCATGAGGCTTCTTCATGTATCTTGATACAGAATTCATTTCATAAAAAATATTAGTCTGAGAATGTGTCAAGTAAAGCAAGCTACCAATCAGCTGGCGATAGATAGTGCAATCCACATTTGGAGTGTTTTTTCCCTCTTCAAGGCTGATTCCTGAGAGGAAAGGGAATGGTGAAGAATTAAAATCATCAATGTTAAACTTCACTAAAATTTCCTAAATTTATTTATACTTATTTACCATTATCCCATCAAAATTTTGTGCGATTTCGAGCCCCAAAAACTGTTTCAGCAGGCCTAAATCACTCATCTCAAATGCATCATGAAGGGCAGTTTTAATGAATGAAATGGAAGAAAGTGTGATACAAGTAATCAAGAGATCATCAACATATAAAAAAATTATAATTAAATGACCATCATAATTCTGTAGATACACATTTGGAATTTTTGTGAAATGAGAAAGGCATCCATCTTGGCATACCATTACGATCTTGTGGCATGTTTCAACTCGTATAATGACTTCTGCAATTTGCAAACCAAAGTAGGATCTGAAATGTAGCCCTCATGCTGCTTCATTTATATCTCCTCATGAATATATCAATTTAGAAAGGAACTCCTGACATCCATATGATGCACCTCCCAGTGCTTGGATGCTGCAATGGCCAAAACTAGGCGGATGGAGTCCATCTTTTCCACTGGTGCAAAGGTCTCATGATAGTCCACTCCTTTGACCTGGGAGAACCATTTTGCAACAATAATTGCCTTATAATTACAGGTTATTCCATCCACATCAACCTTCTTTCGAAACACCCACTTGCATTGAACTAATTTCCTCCTAGGTGGAAGGAAAACTAGCTCCCAAGTAGCATTTTTCCGAAGAGAATTAAACTCTTCGTCCATGGAAGCTTACCATCTCGGATATTTCCAATAATGGTATTAAGACTTAGGATATGAACCAATAATTAAATAATAGGTCTCATATAGTAAATAATCATGGAAAGATAGCACAATACCTGCTCTTTGAAATTCATACCGGGTTCTTCTTGGATCTGCATGATTTCCAATGTTTTCTCCAGCGAAAGAAAGTGTCTTCTTGGCCCAAGTTGGGAGATTTGTTTTCACTTAGTAATAGGATTCTGAATATGATATTTATTTCTCACTGATATCAGATATCATTTCTAAAAAATTAGATTCGTCACTCCCACTTTTATCACCCAAATTGTCAGTAGAACAAGAGGGAAAATCAACAGAATTTTCTTCAACTAGCTCTACCTCTTGGAGAGGCTCATCAAACCGAACACTTCTTTTGATGAAATTTTTTTTTGTTATAATATTCAAAAACTTGAATCCATTGTATTCTTCTGGATATCCAATAAAAAATCATTCAACACTTTGTGGTTGCAAATATTTCCTTTTGTCAAATGGAAAAAGGGCACATGCAGTGGATCAAAACACCCCGAAATTTGACACATCTGGCTTGTGCCCAAAATAGAATTCTAAAGGAGTATTACCTTTCATGGAGGAGTAAGGAAATATTTTTTGAATGTATGCAGCAACATTCATGGACTCATCCCACAAATTTGTAGCCAATCCTTTTGCTTCCAGCATGAATGTGGTCATCTCCTTGAGAGAGCGATTTTTCCTTTCTGCTACACCATTTTGCTGAGGAGTGTAGGGAATGGAATATTGGATCTTGATCCCATAGTCTAAACATATCTGCAGAAATTCAGAACTGATATATTCCCCTCCATTATCATATCATAAATATTTTATCTTTCTCTCAGAGGAATTCTCAACCAGTACTTTCAATTCAATGAGTTTCTCCAACACTTCAGACTTTTTCTTGATGAAGAAAACCCAAGTGTACCTAGGAAAATTATCTATGAAGGTGAGAACATACCGAGATCCATTCATGGATGTGGTTGGAATAGGTCTTCTGATATCAGAATGAATCAGCTCCAAAATACTCTTTGCTCGGTTTGACTTCCCCCGATCAAACTTGTGCTCAGGGTGTTTATCGACAATACAACCCTTGCAAATTCCTTTGGTAGATTTGATGGCCAGGAATCATTCAAACATGGAATTTTTCTGAAGATACTGCAAGTATTTTAATTTCAAGGGACCAAATCTCTCATGCCAAATCCTACTAGCCTCATTTCCATGAGTCAGAAGAGCGGTGTTCTTTGCATCCGCCAGAAAATGGGAAAACTCATAGGATTTTGCATCATGATTTGCTAAGCATTTTGCAACAAGTTTATTGGATTCAATCTCATTTATTTACACATAATTGGGGCTGAAGTTTACTCTCTTGGTCACTCCAGTTTGAGTCATTTGATATACACTTAGGAGGTTGGAGGCCAAGGAGGGTACATACAGAACATTGAAAAAAGTGCCATGTTCAAGATTTGTTGTACCTTGTCCCTTCAAAATAATGGTAGAATAATTTCCCATGTGGATGGGCATGATTTTTTCGATGTCCAGGGAGGAAAACTAATCTTTTATTTTCATCATGTGATTCGAATATCCAAAGTCTATGAGGAGAGCTTTGGGCTTAGAGGTGCTTATCATGAATGCACGACCTCTTTCTTGTTGGAAATCCCAATCTTGGATATCTTTCTTCTGAATGCTCTCCAAAAGATTGATGCTATTTCTATCAAGAAGAGAGGTCAACTCATAAAGTTTCTTCTTCATGCAAGCATGTTCAAGGTGGAATCCCTTCCCATGGTAGGAACACTTGACTTTCTCCTTTCCTTGGTTTCCCTTGTTCTTGTGTTTCTTTGAGCCAGAAGGCTCTTCTTGCTAGTTCTTTTCTTTAGGATTTGGAGCATCAAATTTAGCCTTTGAATTATTCTGATTCCCTTTTCCCTTTGAATATTTTGACCCTGAAGCAAATAGAGCTTGATCTTTTGAGGATCTAAGGATCGCCATCTAAACAAGCTTGTCATGCTCGTTTGCAAGGGTTTTGATGAAGGCATCAAGAGAAGGAATTTTCCAGTTTGGGGTTGTTAGCTTTCCCATATGGAATGTTGAAACAAAGACCGAATAGTCTGGACCAAGTTTGGAGAGGATAGCTAGGATGAGTTGGTCATCTTCCTTCTCCACCTTGCACTGATTTAGTTGGAGCACCAGATGTTTGAATTTTGTGAAAAATTCATTCATGGATTCAAAGCTGCTTGGATTCATGGAGATCAACTTGTTCTCAAGCTGATAGATCCAAATATCATCTTGTTTATCAAACAAGGTAGCAATATGGTCCCAAATCTCATTCAGAGTCTTCAATCTTGAGATGTGGAAAATAATATCCTTGGAGATAGACAAGCATAAGAAACCATAAGCCTCATCCAGCTTATTCCAATATTTTATCTTCTCTGCAACATTAGGCTCTAATTCTTTGTTCATTTTGACCCAGTAGAGCCCTCTTGAACGAAGTTGAAACTCCATATCCTCCTTCCATTGGTGGTAATTGAAGGAGATGAGAGGATCCATAGAATGAGCCATGGAGCTACTGTAGTAAGTGTAGTCAAGAACCTGTAAAAACCTTCAATCAACACAATAAAGTCACTATAATGTCGGACAGCCTGCACATTTCATGTTTTCATCACACCTAGCATAATTGATCAAGCAAGCTTAATCAACAATTCCTTTACTTGGGGTATTAAGTGGTAAGCCTTTGGCTTCTGTTGCAGTGCTAGAATTTGAGCATTTTCTCAATTTACATGTCAAATCTAGAAGAAATCATGTTTTATTGAAGAATTAGCTTCATCCCGCCATGAGCTCTGATACGATAATAATCCCATCATAGCAATCTTTGAGAAAAAACACAGACTCACAATAGATTCAAGACAAATTAGACATGAAATGATGCAACGATACTACAATAGGAGGTTGTAGCTCTATATAATCAATAATAGAATGAGTAATACAATACAAATTCATGCAGAGTGCATGAATTCCAAGCCAATTCAAATTCACAAGGAGTTCATTTGAATTGCATGGATGGGTGTAGCTTAACTGAATGTCAACAACACTAGATACACTTAGTTAACCACTAATCTAGACATGATTGACTCACACTGAGTCCTAACTAAATCAGAGTGCAATAGATGACTGAGTCTAACTTAAAGTAACTCAGACACATGTATTTTTATTCCAAATAGTAGTTGGTAGCACATCACTAACTCCAAGTAGCTCCGATGAAGTTAATTGAAGTGATATTGGTCAACAGAGGCAGTTAGAGGTGCATTAGCTAACTCCATATCATCCCAATCAGAACAAAATAAATAATTGCATGATGGAGGCTCCTTTACAAGTCAGCTTAAACTGATTGTTAGGTGAAACAACAATCAGTTAGTAATTAGGTGCACTTATGACACTTAGATCACCCTAGAATTGCTCCCTGCTTGAAAAAGGAAGCCTAGTTAGGCTCCCCGATTGAAGGAGAAGGATTAGTTGGCCTCCTTGATTAAAGGAATGGATGGGTGTGCTCATGTTGATGTCATAGTGTACTCATCGGATGTCAATTAACTCAATTAAACTTAGTATAGTGGGTAAATACACCAAAATTGATCAAATAAGTGTGTAAGTTGGGTAAATGACTCCAACAGAAACAATTATTCTTAGTATGTTATCATAAATATGATTAATTAATTAAACAGTCATGGACCATGCATAATTAATGAATGATAAATGAGATGAGAACATATATAGAGTAAATATTTTAATTGCCTATGTCATACCTCTAGCGAACTCGAATTGCAAAGATATCAGTTAAGTTTAAGACCGTGGAAAACAAGTTTCAATTAATTAACTAATCTACTCCTTGATCTATGCAAAGTGCTTATTGAAGATGGCACTGATTGTGAAGAACTAAATACATTCATTTAATCTCCTAACTAAGAATCAAGCAATTAGATAATCATTTCACATTTTGTTTTGTTCAGTTCTATGTAGTTAAGTTTAGTTACATTCGGTTCAGTTCAGTTCAACATAGTTAAGTTTAGTTACATTCAGTTCAGTTCAGTTCAGTTACATTCAGTTAGAGGTAGTTAACACTAGTGAATTAATGGATGGTGCATATCTTCAATGTGGGATATAACTACGAGGTGACATCTTGGAACCAATTCAAGGATGGTGCAATAGGTAATGTGTGAAGAGTGCACATAGTGTGTATAGTGTTCAAAATTCCCAAAAGGATGCAACCATTTTCTACCTTCATTGTATGACTGAATAAGCTTGTTATTAGAGTGTTATGGACTTGGAAATTCTATGATAGTATTTCATATGATATCTATTATCTAGTGCTTCTTAGATATATGCTATCAAGCAATTAGCAAGTGATGTAAAATCTCCTCCTCCATTATCTATCATAGTCAAAGGATTGTTTGTTGGGTTTTTCATCCTCCGGATTTTGAAGGGTTTTCCCAAGGTACATCGTGTGTCTTATGGATTGAATTATTTGTGTGTTTGAACTTTTTTCATGAGATCTACATGCAGTGGATTTGTTTAACAAATTTTTAAAGTTCAACTATCTTAATATTTGCTCAAACATTGACATGGTATCAAAGAAAAGACACACAAGAGATTATTTTTGTGCAAACATTGTAAACCTATGGAGGACCTTGAAGAGTGATCAACATTCTTGAAGAGCATGATCTTTATTCCTTTGTGACCACTATGATCAAAGAAACTACTACAATTGCAGGAAGAACCAATTAAAAGAAGAATAAATAAAAGGAAAAGAGGATCATATATGAATCCATGAAGGATTGCCTCATGCCGGTGATCACACCATTGAAGACAAAAAAATTGTGTTTTGACACACTCACGAATATTTATGAGAAAAATGCCCCTACTCAAAAGATGGATTGGATGAAAAAAATTTGCAACATGAAGATGGAAGGAGATAAGACCATAACTTCATTCTTCACAAAGATTTCACAGGTGAAGGATCAACTTACAAGCATCTGTGTGGGGATGAATGAGGATGATCTTATTCAAACAACCATCAATGGGATTCTCACCTCATGGGATACCTTTATTACTATGGTAAATGGAAGAGAAGAGTAGACCAAATTCAAAATAATTTGGCATGATTGCATTCAAGAAGAAGAGAAAATCTAGAACAAAGTGGTGCACACTCAAGAGGAGAATCTAGCTCTCATAGCTAGAACCAATAAAGGGAGGAATCCATTCTCTCCCAAGAAGTCTCTTCATGCAAAGAATAAATATATCAATCAATTTTTTGACAAATAAAAGCTCCAATGTTTTTGTTTTCAATATCTAGGACACTTTGTATGGGATTAGTGTGTGAAGAAAAGAAAAGAACAAAGATTTCATGCTTCCATAGTCATAGAATAAAATTCCAAATAAGATGCACCGGAAGAGAAAGATGGCAAGGAGGGAGTATTACCTTGTTTCTCCTTTGTACCGATCTCTCTTCACAAGAGAAGATGTCTAATTGACAGTGGTGCTTCAAAGAACATGTTAGGATGCAAGTGCACAATCTCCAACCTAAAAGAGAAATAGTTTCCTTGCATGGTAGAATTGGGAGACAATTCCACATACTCAATCCAAGGAGCTGGATCCAAATCCTTCTAGCTGAGTTTGGGAAACAAAATAAATGTAGAGGAAATTATTTATGTCCCTAAATTGAAGAATAACCTACTCTGTATTTCTGTCCTTGAATATAAAGTATTTGGAGTCATCTTCATGGAGAATCAAGCATACTTGTGGCCAAAGAACCAAAACATTGATATTGCCACTGTCATTGGAGTTACTAAGGGAGGAATTTACAAGGACCTAGGAAAGTATATTAAAGCCATGCAACATCATACTATTATCCCATGCGATCTTTGGCATAGGATACTTGGACACCTCCACTTCAAAGAACTCCCTAGTTCGCAGCGAATGGTGAAAGGTATGCCTAGTTCTGATTTTCTATATGACACTATTTGTAAAGGTTATGCTTTAAGAAATAATGTTAGAAAGAAGTTTCCTAGTAGCCATACTATATCTAAGGGAATATTATATATAGTGTGCTCAGATGTATGTGTAAAAATGTCTTCTCCATCCCTCAGTGGGCATCTCCACTATGTTTTATTTAGTGATGATTTCTCTCGTGAGGTATACATTTACTTCATGAAAGCCAAAATTGAAACCTTTAGTAAATTCCGAGAGTATAAAGCCTTTGTTGAGAATAAGATAAGTAGGCATATCCATTACCTAGGGTATGATAATGGTGGAAAATTAGAATCAAATTATGTTAGTGATGTTTGTAGTAATGAAGGGATATGTATACAATTCACAGTTCCTTACAACCCATAATAGAATGGGGTTGCAGAGAGAAAGAACAAAATTGTTTGTGAGGCCGCAAAATCCATGTTACATGATCATGATTGATATGCTTATTTATGGGTAGAAGCTACTAGTACAATACTGTACATACTGAACATAATTACACGTGCAATTCTTAATGAGAAAACACCTAAAGAGGTGTTCACTGGTGAGAACCCATACATATCACATCTTTGTATTTTTTTAATTTCCTGTGTATATTCACATACCAAACAAAAGGAGAACCAAGATGGAACCTTTTTGTAAGAAGGGGAATTTTTTTGTCTATAGTGAGACTCTAAGGAATTCAGAATATATGTACCTGGTGAGAAACATGTTGAGGTTATCTAGGATGTGACTTTCCATGGGAAGGAAACATTCAAGCAATCAAAATAGATTGAATGCGATCCATCGATAGAGGAGGTTGACACTACTATGTCATAGGATCATGATGATGAGTATTTCCCTTCTGAAGTTCAGAGGGAGAATCCAATAGAGCATGCAGAGCTATCTATCATTGATGAATCAGTTGAACTAGTTGATGAACCTCCTTCAAAGAGGAGGTCAACATGGTGCTGAGATGTAATCAAATATGCTGAGAAGGATTGAGATCCAATAAGAAATTCCAGAGAGTGTAAGCATCCTGATAGGTATTCAAGATATGTTTCATTGATGAGAATCATCAATAACACAGAGCATTCATCATATCAAGAGGATGTAGGGAAGCAAGTGTGGAAATATTCTATGAAAGATTAATATCATTCTATTCTGAAGAAAGATGTTTGGGATATTGTTCCCAAACTTGAGAGGAATTCAGTTGTAACTTCCATATGGATTTACAAGATAAATCATGCTATAGATGTCAGTGTGGACAAGTAAAAATCCAGTTTTGTTGCCCAAGGATTTTATCAAAAAGAGGGCATTGATTATGAGGAGACTTTTCTCTATTGGCCATGTATTCTACCATTAGATCTATTATTTCCCTTGCATCAGTATTGCGATGGAAGCTTCTCCGGATGGATGTGAATATTTCCTTCCTAAATGGTGAGGTTGAGGAAGAGGTTTAAACTGAGTATCTTGAGGCTTTTGTGATACATGGGAAGGAGTCCCATGTGTGCAAGTTGAAGAAAACTTTGTATGGGTTAAAACAAGCTCCTAAAGCTTGGTATGCCATAATAAATAGTTATCTTCAGAAACTAGGGTTCTTGAACAATGATGCAGATTCAAACTTGTACTTAAAAGTAGTGGAGAATCAACCTATGATACTAGTCTTATATGTGGGTGATATTTTCCTCACTAGAGAGGAAATACTGATTGCAGAGTGTCATATCTTACCTCATAGTTTGTGATGACTCTATTTAGGTCTTATGCACTACTACCTTGGCCTTGATATTTTGCAAAGGAATGATGAGATATTTCTATCTAAAGGGAAGTACACCATGGACATATTGTGTATATTTGGCATGGTGGATTGTAAATCCCAAAATACTCCAATGGATTCCAATTTGAGGAAACTCCATGAGAATGAGACAAGATTTGATCCAATGGACCCCACATTATACAGACAGTTGATTGGATCATTGATGTACCTGATATATTCGAGGCTATACATTTTCTATGTAGTTAGCATCTTGAGTCAGTTCATGAATGATACTAGACACATACACTAGGTTTGTGGTAAGCATATTTTGAGATACCTACATGGTACAATTGTTTATAACACAGGTATGCCTCCAATATAGGAGTGCTATTGCTTGGATATACTGATTCTGATTGGGGTGGTAGTATTTTTTATCAGAAGATCACTTCCAGGTATTGTTTTAGCTTGGGTTATGCTATGATTTCATGGTCTAGTAGAAAGCAGGGCTCAGTTTCCTAAAGCACCACAGATGCTTAGTACATTGCTACTAGTACTACTTGCAAAGAAGCAGTGTGGTTAAAAAATGTACTTGGATGATTGTTTAGTGTAAAGATAGAGCCTATAGTCATTAGGTATGACAACCAGCGTTGTATAAAGATTTCTGAAAATCTAATGTTTCATGATAATTCGAAACACATACAAATGAAGTATAACCTCATTAGAGACATGGTATATAAAGGTATTGTAAAACTTCAGTACATAGCTACTGATGAGAAGATTGCAGATATGATGACAAATCCTCTATTTGTCATGAAGTTCAAACACTTCTGATATATGCTTGGTATGGAATAGAATGTCTCCCTCGCTAAGAGGGACTGTTAAATGTAAAACATCGATAGCCATTATCAATGAGACATGCGTTGTATCACGATTCGACCTTATGTTGTATTAATCTCAGAAACCTCTTCACGAGACTCATGTTGTATCGAGTCTAAAACTTATGTTGTATTAAGTTTAGAACCCTCCTCATGAGACTTGTGTTGTATCAAGTCTGGAACTTATGGTGTATTAAGTTTATCAACTTATGTTGTATTAAGTTAATCTCTTGTGTTGTATCAAGATACGGTGTTGAGGTCATGAGAGATGCATGTACTATGATCTTATGTTGTATTAAGATCAACACCTTGTGTTGTATCAAGTCTAGAATTTATGTTTTATTAAGTTCGAGAGCCTTTTGCTGTATCAAGATTGGTCTTGTATCAATACCATATGACTTGTGTTGTATCAAGTCCTGAGGATATACTATGTGATGTATGGCTATTCATGGTCACCAGGTGATGTAAGTCTCCTTTAGGGAATAGATACCCCTAAAGTAATTTACTTTAGCATATGACTGTATGACTCGAGGTAATAATATGATCATAGGTTGGAAACAATTATTCAGATATCATATGATAAATATGATTAATTAATTGAACACGCATGGACCATGCATAATTAATCAATGGTAAATGAGATGAGCATAGATATAGAGTAAATATTTGAATTGCCTATGTTAGACCTCAAGTGAACTCAAATTTCAAAGACATCAGTTAAGTTTAAAATTATGGAAAACACGTTTTGTTAATTAAGGAATCTACTATTTGATTTATTCAAAGTGTTTGTTGAAGATGACACTGATTGTGAAACACTAAATACATTCAGTTAAAATCCTAACTAATGGTCAAGCAATTAGTTAATAAGTTCACATTAAGTTATGTTTAGTTCTATCCAGTTCAGTTTAGTTACATTCAGTTTAGTTCAACTCAACTCAGTTAAGATAAGTTACATTCAGTTATGTTCAGTTCAACTGAGTTTAGTTCAGTTACATTCATTTAGAGGTAGTTAACACCAGTGAATTAATGGAGGGCGCATATCTTTAGTGTGGGATATAATTACAAGGTGAAAACTTGGCACTAAGTCAAGGAAGGCACAATAGGTAATGTGTGAAGAGTGCACAGAATGTGTATAGTGTTCATAGTGCCCAAAAGACATGCAATCATTTTCTACCTTCATTGAATGATTGGATAAGATTGTTATTAGAGTGATATGCACATGGAAAGGCTATAATAATATTACATATGATCTCTATTCTCTAGTGATTCTTAGATATATCTTATCAATCAGTATGAAAGTGTTGTAAAATCATTCTATGCCATTATCTATCCTACTCAAAGTATTATTTGTTGGATTTTTCATTCTCCATATTTTGGAGGGATTTCCCACGGCACATCATGTGTCTTATGGTTTGAATGATTTGTGTTTTTGAATTGTATTCATGAGACCTACATGCACTCAATTTTTTAAACAAAAGTTTTAAAGTTCAAGTATATTCATATTTTCCCAAACATTGACATTTTGTAGGTAGCAACGACAAAGAGGGAAATAAGTTTTTGTTTGACGATGATGTCTAGAAAAACATGATGATTTCAGATTCCCCAAAGAAGAGGGATTTAGAAATTCAAGGAAAACATGATGAATAATACGGAAGAGATGAAAAAATTGATGGTATTCCGAGAAACCCATGACATGTGCATACTCTATACTCAATGGAATCTAATCTACTTCCTCCACTTACATTGGATCCCACATACAATAAAAAAGGAATTTGTAATAAATATCTAATTGCAACATGGACTAAGGAGACTTCCCATAATGTAGAGAAGCAGAGAAAGTGTTGAAATGGGTGAATCATGCATGATTATCCTTTATTCATACTCATTTACATTATTATTTTGAGATTGTTGGTTGTAGTTCTAACCTTGTTTATGATTCAAGAAAATCTTTCCTCTCTTCGGTGCATTTTTCATATATTGGGAAGGAATTACCCCATCTTTATAGTCACTAAAACAGATGTCATTCACCATCCCATCAATTCTCTTCGTGCATGTATACCATATCTTTCTCAAACTACATACATGGTTTGATTAGTAGTTTGATGTTACCTACTGGGCCCACTTTCCAGTTAGGTTAGGTCAGTAGGATTCTAGTTTTCCTAGTTAATCCCAACAATTCATTTTCAACATTCCTAGTTCTTTTTTGTATTTTCCATCTACTATCTTGAAAAAAGAGTTTTGAGAGGAAGCTATTTGTTACTCCATGCTCGATTTTGACTCCATAAATGGATAAAACATTGGTATACTCATATAATACATTATTTATGGATTCTTGGAACCACACAAGGAGGATCCATCCCATAAAATGATATGATGTTGTCACACAATTTTCCATTTCATCTAATCTAACAAATTCTCCTGACCTAAATGAAACAACAGGATAAATGAGGTAGAATTTTTCATCTACTCGATAAATATATGGATTCCAAACTCCATTTCATACATATATTAGGAATTTGTGAGTACAACCATATTCAATCCAAGGATTGTTGGGTATCATCGTATCTGTTTCCATACTTAACACATAAAATTAAACCCGCTACAGTTATCAACAAAGTTCCTATAAAAATAAATCGTAGTCATCTGCTAAGAGATTAGATGCATTATGTCGGTTGATGGGGGTATAATACCAACAGTATCAAAGCTCCTAAAGTGGGGACCTTGATGAATATTTATCACATAGACTGCATTGGGTTTGTTAAGGAGATGAAACTTTGGAAAATTTGAGGAGTAAAGAGTTATACGTTAGGGACAACTTATTTGAGTAAGAAATAGGACAAGGTCTAGAAGGCCTGATAGTACGTCAACAAAAGCATATCATAGTGGTAGGTTGGTGATGCACAAAGGTAGTAATAGATAATGGATTTATGGGGAATCCATGATGGAGAATATTGATAGAGAATTAGATATGGACAAGTGGCATCATCTAAGTTGTAACACCTTGTTTTTACCTTGAATTTTGAGATTATTATGACTAATATTTGAGGGCGTTCTATGATGAATGACACGACTAGTTACAATTTTGAAATCTAAAATAAACTTTGCATGGACATATTTTGATGGCATCCTTTTTAGGATGAACTCGACATTTGAGAAGCAAGGAACTATTGATGAGATATAACCTAAGAAGGATTATCTGACATATTGTTCAGTAAATTATGATTATGAAAATAATGCTGACATTTGGGAAATTATGTATGCAGTTATATTATGATTTTAATTATGAATGAAAAATCATTTAAATTTATCAGCAAGGATTAAAGTTGTATAATGTGTTGACAAAAGTTATGTAGAATGTACTTTGATAGTTTGATAAGCGTGATAGGAAAAGTAGGTAGATGAAACACAATAAAGCATCGATATGAAAAGAATACGGTTGAGTCGATGGCTATGGAAGGTGACATCATTCTTGTATATAAGATGATTGAATTGTCATATGTTTGATGCACTGGCATGCATGGACTCTGGATGAGTCAGGGAAACCTCGATAGTTGAGTTCGATTGATAGTTTTGTTAGAGTTGAAATCTTATTTATGATATTTGATGCATGGGTTGTTTTATGTGCAGGTGATGGGGTTGTGATTTGCAATCAATCCACATCAGGTGACGAGGATGAAAATGTATACCTGTAAGAATAGAAAATTGGGTAGCACGACAAACTTTGAATAGAGTGAGGAAAACTCCAATTCATCAGATGAGTGTGCCGTCAGGGTAGGTCTTGAGTATTTCACTCACGAAGATTATTCATTGGGGGGTGCACAATAGGGAATGAACCTTATTCCCTAGGAACCACCTGACTCTTCCCATGATAGGTGAATTGAGGTAACATTGGCTCACTTGTCATAACCATCTCCCTTCCTGTGGGAATTATCGAAAGGGCATGCTAGAAGCATAGCACCTTGATAATTTTGGTTGTGACGAGAATGCAACGGTAAACCAACATATATTTTAATTCAGGGAAAATAAAATTGATCATAAAGAACTTAATAAATAATAATAAATAATAAATATAATAATAAATAAAACAAGATGATAAATTAAATTAAATTAAATAAATAAAATTATAATAATAAAAAACTTTAAAAAATGATAAATTAAATTAAAAATGATAAATAATAAATAAAGATAAATAAACTGAAATCAAGCTAAATCAAGAAATCGGTTAACAAAGTAAATTAAGGAACTTGAACTAAAGTGAAACTATAACTAATCGGAAAGGGATCAAAGAACTAAAGATAACTAACAAGTTGGTTGGTAAATAAAAATAAATAATTTAATTAAAGTAACTAGAGAGTTAACTGAAAGTGATGCACGAGATGCATGGGAATTAACAAAATGGTTTATAAAAGCTAAGGAAATGGAAGAAGGGAGAGATATTCATATTTTTCTTCTTTGGTCCCACCATAGTTTGCAGCTTGAACCCTTTGGGTGAATCTGAGGTGACTATGGAAGAGTGTAGTTTAGTACGATGTGAGTGCAGTTGAGAGCGTCCTAGTAGCATCCTGGCATTTTACTTCCATTGCTAGCAATATTTTGTTAGCCTCGTCGAGCTCAGGAGTCTTGGGGGAAGGAGAGTACCCGTTAGGGTATGGTGGGGAGAAAACTGATGGATTTGGCATGATTGATATTCCGTTCAGAGCATGCAACCAATATTTCAGGAGAGATCAAGTCTAGGAGCACAAACAAATCTTAGTGAGTTTGCACGAAATCATGGCAATGATTTTGGCAACAAAAACAACCTTCGACCTCATCCTCAATAGCAATATCAACAAGTATTCTACTATTGTTAAAATTATTTTTGTTTGATGAATTATAATTATTTAAACTAGTTGTACAATGGAGGTACATCTTATGGTTTTTATGCATGTGCAATGATGAAATTTAAAATTAGTGTTGTATGGGATATTGGAAGATCAAAATAAAAGCAAACATTAATATATGTTATAACTTTGCTTATTTTGATCTATTTACTAGAAATATGCATGACCTTTAGTTGTATTTGTCGGACCCCTTGGAGTGTCGTTACACATGGTATCTGAGTGAGGTTCAAACTCTTGGCCTTAAGGGCTCTGTCGAATCGATATTATTATAGATCTATTAAATAGACATTATTATAGATTGCTATGTCGATAAGGTCCAAGGGAAATGATTAGCGAGTCCATGTTTATTTTTATGTTGTGGAATTGTATTGGGAGGTGATTGAGTTCAATCCGTTATACAAATTTGTATTTAAATGATTTTTTTGAAAAAAAACCTTCAATTTATTGTCTAGATCTGTGCTAAAATTATTGTAAGTTTATTTTTATTGTGAATTATATTCATAAATATGTTTATTGTGCTTAGGAACCTCGTTTATATCTAACAAACCTATGGTATCTAGACTTACTATAGATTTGGTTTAAAATATACTATAAATTCTCGTCGATCTAATAGAGGTATACCTACAAAATGATTTATTAGTTTCTTTTGAAAATCCATTATGATTAATTCATATATTCAATAGTAACATCTAATTCCAAAAGATTGAGCTTTATAGGAATCAAAGTCATGGAAATGGAATTAATGGAATTAAGCTAGCTCCAAAGTTCTTTTGAAAATCCATTATGATTAATTAGTTACTGGCCAACTATTGGATGATTTCAGATAATGAATATTCATTGACATATCCTTATTGAATAGATTGTAACCAATTTGGAATAGGCATAGAAATAACTGAAAGAGAAACATGGTCATCAAATGTGTGGGAAAGAGCACTCGCTTAAGTATTTTCCTTACCCTTCTTGTAAGTGTTCTCATAGTCATAACCCATGAGTTTGCTAACCCATTTATTTTTTGTTGGGGATGAAACTCATTGTTCCAGGAAATATTTCAGACTCCGATGATCATTCTTAATGCAAAAATAATTCCCTAAGAGGTATAGATGCCACTTCTGCACTCCATGCAAAATAGCCATCATTTCCTTCTCATATGTAGAGGCGGATAAATTCTTATGAGAAAGGGATTTGTTGGTAAATGCTATGGGATGTTCATTTTGAAGGAGGACAAAACCAATTCCATTGTCACAAGAATCACTCTCAATAGTGAAGGGCATGGAAAAATAAGGCATAGCTAGAACAAGTGTAGTACGCATAGCTTGTTTCAGTTTTTCAAATGCAAACTCAACAACATGTGTCCATGTAAAAGCATATTTTTTCAATAGAGGTGTTAATGGGGATGCAATCTTCCCATAATCATTGACAAACTTATGGTAATATCCATTTAGTCCCAAAAACTCATGAAGGCTCTTTAAGGTCTGAGGATGCGGTCAATTTTTCATGGCATCTATTTTGGCAAGATCTACATGAACCCCTTGTGTTGAAACAATATCCCCGAGATACTCTACCTCCTTCTGCCCAAAAACACATTTACACTGTTTGGAATGGAGATAATGATCACAGAAAAGTTGTAATACAAGATCCAGATGTTGGAGATGCTCAGCACATGCTTTACTATAGATGAGGATATCATTAAAGAAGACTAGAAGAAGTACCGTAAGTATGGATGAAATATTTTTATTCATCAATTCCTAGAATGGGGAAGGAGAATTCGTGAGGCCAATGGCATGACCAAAAATTCATAGTGGCCATCATGTGTGCGAAAAGTTGTTTTAGGGATATCATCCTCATGAACACGAATTTGGTGATGCCCGGAACAAAGATTCAACTTGAAGAAAAAAAGAGCACCATGAAGCTCATTAACAACAAGAATTGGAAACTTTTCCTTAATTATGATATGATTAAGTGCTTGAAATTCAATGCAGAGACGCCTTGACCCATCTTTTTTTCAGAAAAGAAGAAATGGTGAAGAGAAGGAACTGGTACTATGGAGAATAATACCTTGCTTCAATAAGTCATGAATCAGTATATATCAATATTTGTCTTGTGGTGAAACGGGTAGTGATAAGGCCTCATGTTGGGAGGGACGCTTCCTCGAAGGAGTGGAATACGATAGTCCTATGGTCTTGAAGGTGGAAATCCCACTGGCTCAGCAAAAGCGCATGCATATTGATCCAAAATTTGTTGTAGATCCAAGGGAGAAGTTGAGACCATTGAAGGTTGCATCTGAATGAAATGGAGCTAAGCAATGACATGATGTGAATTATTCCTAAGGAACGTTTCCATGCAATGTGAACTAATGATTCCGAGAGACCCTGGTTGTAAGCCCTTCAATGTGTGCTTTTTTTCATTAACTGAAAACTGCATCCAAAGTTTCGTAAAATCCTATAAAATGGGTCCAAGTGTGCATAACCATTGAGATCCCAAAACCACATCACATCCGCCTAAGGGCAAGGAGAAAATGTGCGAGTACAAGTTATAATCCTGAATAGATATTCACACATTATGACACTTCCCTTTGCAAGGTAAGGTGCCCCCATTGACAATCATGACTTCAAAGTTGGAGCAAGGATGGACAAAACAATAATCATGTTTCGCGATCCTAGGGTTAATGAAGTTATGAGTGCTACCATAATCAAAGAGTATTGTAAGAGGGAGCAGCTTTGCATGGAGAGATATCTTTGACTGGTCATCCTACGGAGGAGAGTTAATAGGAAGATGCTGAATGTCACCCTCATCATCTATTGGATCCTAAGTATCATCATAAATTTCAAGTGCAGGCAGTGAATCTACATCTAAGAGATAGAACTTTTCTCCACATATCGATCTCCCTGGGTGAATTTCTCATCACAATTATAACAAATCCCTTTTTCCTTACATGCTCACATCTCATCTTCATACAAATGTTTCATAAGAGTGGTTCTAAGAGCTGGTGGGATTGGAGGTATTTGGGGAACCATATTTATGAATGGAACAAAAGTGTATTTGGAGCATTGTTGAGCCATGATATTGTACTCCTCCAACTTAGCCAACCTTGGGGATTCCATCATTGTGTTGGGACAAAAAAAATTAACCTCAGATCAAATTGCATCATTCAGACCATTGATAAAACAACTCCTGTAGAATGCATCAAGCAGTCATTATGTGTGATTGTCTAGTTTCTCAAATTATGTTTGATACTCCCTCATAGTGCCAGTTTGACGAAGTTTGGTGACTGCTCCTGTGAAGTCATTAAAAGCACTAGCGCCAAATCGTTGCAAAAAAGGGTTGAAAAAAATTTGTCCAGTTTGGCTCTGTATGAGCCTTGATGTACCAACGGAATCATTGAAGGGATTCATGTTCCAAATAAAAGGGTGCAAGTGGTACTTTATTGACATCAAAAGTGGTATAGAGGATGAAATATTGTTCTGCCCTGTAAATCCATCCAGTCAGATCATCACCATTGAAGCAAACAAAACCAAGCTCTGGGCCATGAAAGTTGCTAGAAGAAGAGAACCCAGTGTCTACAGAAGACCATAAGTAGGATTTTTTTTTTCTTTCGGAAAATGGGTAGAGAAACAAAAATGAAAAGGATTTTAGAAAAATAGAATTTTGGGTCAGGAAAAACTCGGGTAGGTAATTGGGGTTTGACTAGGTTTTGGACACTTTCTAAGGGATAGGGAAGTAGAAAATGTGATTTTCGGAAACAGGGTGAAAGGAAAATTTGTCAGATATGGATAAGGAAGAAGAAATGGGAAACGAACAAGGTGAAAAAAATTGAAGGCGATTGGGTGAGAATCGAAAAAGCTATGGAAAACCATAAAAATAAACAAATGTGGAATTTTAGCCTTGAGGAAGTGGAATTTAGGATAGGGTCCTCAAGGAAAAAATATGCAAAATGAAATTACAGGGGTTACAGTGAATTTTCAAAGGAAATCAAGCTAAAACAAATAAAATATGGCTATGCACTTTATCAACTGGAAATAAATATGGACCCGAGGTATGTTTGAATTCCTAAAGGTTCACGGTATTCACTTGGCCACCAATGTTGTCTGACGGCCTGGGTATTGGGGTAGTACCCCTCATTCCACAGATCAAGTAAAAATGATAACCACTTTGCCACAAACGACAACTCTTGGTTTACGTCACGAGTGGAAACTAGTCAATCAGGTAGGGGTCATTTCCTTTTCGCTTGGTAGGTCCTCTCAATATCCAGCTACTTCGAGTTCCTCTGGTACTCCTCACAATGAGTTTTAGGGATATTCCCAAGTACTTCCCAGAGTTAAGCCGATAGCATTTATTCCATGATCTGAATGAATAATATTGATGCAAAGAAAAAACACCACTGCAATAATCATAGCATCAAGAAGCACTGCAAAAGAAAAATATTGGAAGAAATTCCACCCATCGTGCCTAAGAAAGTGATCTGATACCAAATGTGAGAAACCTCCTGCAATAAACAATGAAAATGCACGAAATAACAGAGCACATAAGAGGTTTTATTGATATCAGGCTACTTCGAGGAGGAAACCTCCTTTGAGCAAGCTCAATACAAAATAACTAGTGGATGCCTTCATTGACATCAACAGGTACTTATATAATAAATCTAATCTAAACAACTATTACTCCCCATGAATGTGGATAATACCACATACTAATTGGACGAATTAACAACTATTACTCTCCATGAATGTGGGATAATACAACATACTAACGAGACGACTTAGAAAACAGATTGGTCCAACAAAATATACTGACGAAATAAAGAGGAGAGATAAAACAGGTTCTTAACAAGCTATCATGCTGGATTTTTTTTCCCACCCGGTAAAAATGCAAGCAACTCCGTACTCCTAACTCTCACCAAGGAAAATTCGCAACTGCTTGTGGTGGAGTTGGGTCACTGTTTTCATATCGTGTGCGTTGCACTGCTTATTTGGCGTCGAGGTTCTTTCTTTGATCTTGATAGCAAGAAGGCGAGAAGTCTTTAAATCCTTTGCAAAGACATGAAGAAGAAGTATCATAGCAGGACTATGGGAAGAAGAAAATAATGGCACATAGACCCGACCTGCAGAAGGATTCACCAAGGAACTCTCTGAGGAAGATAAGGAACGGTGTGATGATGCAACATTTAAAGTAGTTGGTTTAGATAATTATGCTTGTTTCATGGCATCGTTCTCTTCAATTTCCTGGAGGCATAATATTGTACATTTCCAAAATTTGAGCTTGTTTTTTTATACATACGTGCATTTACCACTGAAAACCTCTTAACAACATCAGGTTTCAATGGTCTAACATACTACAACCATGCCAAAAGAAAGGTAAAAAACCTTCAAAATGAGAAATTCAAGAAACAATGCGTTAATATTCCAAACTACGTGCTCTTTCCTCTAGATGCTCCCATTTTATCTCCAGATACGGGAACTCTTAGTCATAATTCCAGGAAAACTCTACACCGTTGGAAGCTCCAAGAGCACCTGCGATATTATTTTTGAAGACAACCGTGTAAGTAGACAACATTGCCAACTTTATTTGCATTCAGAGAAAAACAAAAATTTTCTGCTAGATAGAATAAATTTTCCTTCCTAGAGAGATAAATATGTTAAAATATTTCAGAGTGCAATCAAGAAAAAAATGGATTTTTCTCTTAATAAGACTGGTCACTGTGAAATTCCCGAGATATCTCTAATAAAATATGTGAAACCGTCGCTCAATGGAATCTTTGTTAATGGAAACCTTGTTAAATTAGGGCATTTTAGGGTTTTATCTTTGGGAGATGAGGTATTCTTTGTGTGTGACCATGCCATGGATCCCACTTTTCAACGGGATGTTGGGTTTGCTGTCAAGGTTAATTATAATGACAGTCCTCTAATTGGAGGAAATGGCTGTATTATTAAGATTAATGCCCAAAGTCCCTATCATACAACATTCTCTGGTATTAGGTTATCGTGGGATTTGGAATGTGCAAAAGAAATTGTAGCTCTAATACCAGTTGATGTATTGAAGGAAACCAACATGTATGGTAACATGAATAGAAAAAAGACTCTAAACAAGAAAACAACAGAAATCCTTGAGGAATGTTTGGCCAGTATTGGTGCCTCCAAGATGAGAAAGGAGGTCGTACTGTCAAGAACATTAACATGAAGCATGTTAGTTAGAAGCTAAGGCATTCTCTTCTATGTAATCATGAAAATGGAAAAATATTTTCGATCCCTTCAATTTGATGATTAAACAACATTCTAAATATTTTGAATCAAGAGAAGAAAAAGTGGAGGTATCCACAAAACTAGGTATGCCAAAATTGAAGACCATGGAACCGTCGAGTCGGATAAATTTTGAAATCAATTCAACTAGATACACAACTGAAGAGAAACAAAATGGTATGGCATATGCTACAGATGGGAAAAATGAGGAAGCTTACCAAGATATCCAAAAAGAGGAACAAGATGGTTTGATAAAATGAGGAAACTTACCAAGATAGAAGATGGTTTGTGTTCTGCTGCAGATATGAAAAGGGAGGAGGCCACTGGTAGTTTTGCAATACAGAATCAGGAACCCAGCATCAATACTCGTTGCAAACTGGGAAAGATGAAAGGGAATCCTATGGGTGTCTTTCAAAATTTAAAACTTTCATCAAGAGGGTAATTGGGTGGATATATACGAGTTAACTCTCCCTTTAGCTCCTTGCATGTGGGGGCAAGTAAAGTTAAATAATAAGATATATATGTGTATGTATTTTAATGTTATGTCTTCTTAGAATATATGTAAAAGATATTTAATTCACTTATTTAATCATAATTTTTCTGATTCCTATAAAAGAAAAGAAAATAAGACATATATAATTCAATTATTTAATCATAATTTTTCTGATTCCTATAAACGAAAAGAGAAGAAATACTGAAAACTGTAATATACTGTTCTTATTAAAAAAAATGTGAATTTTATTTACATTGTGAGATAATTGTAGGCCTAAATTATAAATTATATATTGACTTCATATCGGACAGATATCAACTTGAATGGGATTGCAATTATATTTATTAACTTAGATTTGAAAAAAAAATTATGTAAATTTTATTTACATTGTGAAATAATTGTAGGCATGAAATATAAATTATATATTGACTTCATATAGGAGAGATATGCAACTTGAATGGGATTGCAATTATATTTATTCACTTAGATTTGAATTAGTGGACAGATTTATAATCAATAATTGAAATGTGAAATGCTAATTTTATATATGTTAGGAAAAGCAATTAAATAAATGCATTGGAAATGTTTTACATATATATATTAAGAATGTATGAATATATATTTAATAAAATGTATTTTAAAAATTATTTTAAATGTTTATTATAGAGTGAATAATTGCATTGTGTAAGATGGTATTTTATATTTTTGGAAGGATGTATCTGGCCATGTTTTTATATATTGGTTTAGATAAATTGTCATCTATACAAATCTAGATAAGAATTGCATTTACATGGTTATGATGGAAAGAATTGCCATAAACTTTGTAGGAAATTGTAATTTTAAATAATGGAAAAAGTGTATGTTATGTATGGCATCGGAAAAACACTAGACACCTTCCTTTAGGGTATCTCATGAGCACCAAGGAAAAGTGAAGAAAAGAGTGGGTATCCTCCTCCGGTAACATACCACGATATCAGGCTATCTTGGATTTCTACCACGATGCAAGGACGATAAAAAGAGCATAATAAGAGAGGCAGGGATAGTTTTAGGGGTGAATTTTAGCCCAGTGGGCTATTTTTCCATGTTTTTCTCCCAAAAAAGATTCGCCATTTTGCATTTTTTGAAGCCTTGTTTCACCCAATTTTAATGGGTAAAAAAATTTTCACCCTAAAAGTGGCCAAATTATTATATAAAAGATATAAAATCCTTGGAAATTAAAATATGTTTTGAAAAATATAGCCAATCATTTTATAGTTGCAGTTTTAAGAATTGGTAATATTGGCCAACATTTATACATTTTTAAATAAGTATGGTTCCTTAAAATCATCCCTGAAGAGAGGGGAGAGTGAACAAGATTACCAATTAACACAAGTTATGTTTTAGAACCCTTGTACTTATATAACTAAATTTATAATAGGAAATAATATCATTCTTATATTCACTTAGATACACTTAGATAATAAAAGAGATGTACATGTATATGTTTTATATATGAATTAAAAGAATGTAAGGATTATATATATATATATATATATATNTTTTAATTGTATAATGCATTATATGTGTATTGTAGTAAAGTATGACAATTGTATGGTGCATGTAGAGCGCATTAAAAATTTAATTGCATGTGACATTAAAAATGATGACTGAAAATTTACATTTGAAAATGATATTTTGTATTGTTATAGAATCGCATTAAATTGCAAGTTGGAGTAGAGTTGGATAAGAATAATTTTCATTAGAATATGACATGGCAATAGAATTGCGTTAGGATTCAATAAATGTATGTTACATCATAAAGTGACATATGTTAGATTGTGAATTTAGAATTTAATAATTACATAAATACATATTACCATAGAATTGAAAGGGAATGCAATAATGATGTGTGAAATTGATAAATTATATATAAATTATGTAATTGTGTTGGAATAGGTCATTTTGTATGTTTCCATTAAAATGCATTAGTAATTGATAATTGCATTAGACATTGGAATGTGATAAACATAAATTGTATTAGGAGTTGAAATCGAAATTGTACAATTATTTCTATAATTATAATTTTGAAAGGTTGTTAAAGGTCTTATGGGATTGTATGTATTGCATTCAACTTTTAATCATATATTATAAGTTGAACGATAAAGGCTTTAAAAACATTATTACTTTAGGTTATATAATTGTAATCACAATAGTCGATAGAGTGAAACAAACTCGAAATTTAAAAAATGAAATATCAATGTGACCAGCATGATGAGCTCAACACATGCACACTAATTTTGCATAATGATGACACCGTTAACAAAAATGAGAAACTACAAACTTCGCTTAACCATGACATGGTAATGTGGAAACTATAAAATTGGCAACGTACCGAAAGGGGTTAAATAAAGGTGGATTTTGTAAAACGAATTAAAACAACAATAAGCATGATTGTTTGAATGCAATAATGATAATCACCTAACATGGTAAGGCCTAAGATAAAATCCGACTAGTCCTTGACTCAGGGTTTTAGTGAAACTATAACCGCACATAGAATGTGCCTTGGAAATCCTGTCGAAGGGGTCATATGATAACGAGAATGTTGAAATGAGGTAAGGACATGATGAGATCCTTGATAGGGACATGAGGTGCTAATGAAATGGATAAAAGTTAAAGTTTAATAGGTTCAACTAAGTTGCTAAGTTTTGACATGTTGGAATCATATCTAAATTGCGAGTCAATTTATTAATATCTATGGGTTTGGAAGAAGCCTTATGAGAGTGATGGGTAGCTTATGCATTGATTGTTGACAATTTATAGATGTTATTTATTTAGAAATTCATAATCGTAACTAGCAATCGATTGAGGATTGGATACTTTCTCTCCTAGGAATAGAGGATAGCCAAATAGAATTGTATTCTTAACTACCTTTGAATGTGAAAAATGTTGATTTATTATTCATGTGATATATGTTGTAGTTTGGATATCACAAACCCTCATGAGAGATTAGGAGGTGCTGAGAATCTAGATCAGATTGAAAAATAATTTAAGATTTATGGGATTTACATTATATGAAATTACTATTGAATTAAAGAAAGCGAGTTGGAACCCTATTTCTTGGAAAATAAGGTCAATAATGGCAGTATATATAATACCTATAGGAATGATCATTTAATGAAAATATAGTAGAATGGGATAAAGACTTGAATAAGAAAAGAAAGCAAAACTAGCATTGAATATAAAATAAAACATAACTTCAAGAATTAGTTTCCTAAAGAGGGGGTGTATGTAATGCCCTACTTAGAGATAGGAAAAGTAATTGAATGAACTCATTCTGTAATATAAATAGATGAGGTGATTGGAGACGAAAGTATAATGGTTAGTGTCTCTAAATAAACTGAAATGGAAGGATTCATGTATGAGGAACTAATATCAAGGATGGATATAGTCCCAATACTGTGACCTAAGAGGACACATTGGAAATATATAGACAGTATGTGTACTTATTCTAGAACTTTGGGATGAAGTTTCCTGAAGTGGGGGTGTATGTAACACCATGTTTTTACCTTGAATTTTGAGATTATTATGACTAATATTTGAGGGTGTTCTATGATGAATGACCTAGCTACTTACGATTTTGAAATCTAAAATAAACTTTGTATGGGCATATTTTGATGGAATCCGGTTTAGGATGACCTAGAATTCTGAGAAGCAAGGAATTATTGATGAGATATAACCTAAGAAAGATTATCTCACATATTGTTGATTAAATTATGATTATGAAAATAATGCCAACATTTGGGCAATCATGTATGCAATTATATTATGGTTTAAATTGTCAATGAAAAATCATGTAAATTTATCAGTAAGGATTAAAGTTGTATAATGTTTTGACAAAATTTATGTAGCATGTACCCTGATGATCTGTCAAGTGTGACACGAAAGGCAAGTACATGAAACACAAGAAATCATCGATATGAAAATACTCTAGTTTATTTGACGACTATGGCAGGTGATATCAGTCGTGTATATAGCATGATTTAATTATGATATGTTTGAAGCATTGACATGCATGGACTCTGAATGAATTGAGTAAACCTCGAAAGTTGAGGTTGATTGATGGTCTTGTTATAGTTGAAATGTTATTTATGATAATTGATGCACATGTTGTTTTATGTGCAGGTCATGGGATTGTGATTGCAAATCGATCCCACATCGATCCACATTAGGTGCGGGGCTAAAAAAATACATGTAAGACTAGTGAATTGGATGACGCGATGAAATTTGAATAGAGTGAGGAAAATTCCATTTCATTAGATGCGTGTATCGTTAGGATAGGTCACGAGTCAGTCACTCACGAATAGTATTACTGGGGGGTGCACAATAGGGAATCAACCATATTCCCTAGGAACCACCTAGATCTTTCTAGGGTAGATGAACTGAGGTAACATTGGCTTAGTCATCATAACCAAGTCCCTGCTTATGGGAATTATCGGAAGAGCATGCTTGAAGCATAACACCTTGATAATTATGTTCGTGATGAGAATGCAACGATAGAACAACATATATTTTAATTAAGGAAAAACAAAATTGATCTTAAAGCACTTAATAAATAATAAATTAAATTAAAAATAATAAAGAATAAATATAATAATAATAAATTAAATTAAATGATTAATTAAATAATAAATGATAAATAATAAATAAATAAAGATAAATAAACTAAAATCAAGCTAAATTAAGAAATATGTTAACAAAGTAAAATAAAGAACTTGAGCTAAAGTGAAACCCTAACTAATCGGAAAGGAATAAGATAACTAAAGATAACTAACAAGTGGGTTGGTAAATAAAAATAAATAATTTAATTAAAGTAACTAAAGAGTTAACTGAAAGTGATGCATGAGATGCATGGGAATGAACAAAATGGCTAATAAAATCTAAAGAAATGGAAGAAGGGAAATATCTTCATCTTTTTCTTCTTCAGTCCTGCCATAGTTTGGAGCCCGAATCCTTTGGGTGACTCTCACGTAACTATGGAAGATTTTGGTTCAGTACGACGTGAGTGAGGTTGGGATCCTCCCAGCAGCATCCTGACATCATACTTCCATTGCTAGCAATTTTTTGTCATCCCCGCCAAGCTCGAGGGTCCTCAATGAAGGAGAGTACCCGTTAGGGTATGGTTGGGAGGAAACCGATGGATCGGACATGATTGGTAATCCGTCTGGAGCATGCAACAAATATTTCAAGAGAGATCAATTCTAGGAGCACCATCATATCTTGGTGAGTTTGTAGGAAGTCGGGATAATGATTTTGGCAACAAAAACTGCCTTAGGCCTTGTCCTCAAATGACAACGACTAGTGATATCAACATGTATTCTCCTATTGTTAAAATTATTTTTGTTTGATGGATTATTATTATTTAAACTAGTTGTACCATGGAGGAAGATCTTATTTTTTATGCATCTGCAATGATGAAATTAAAAATTAGTATTTTATGGGATATTGAAATGTCAAAATAAAAAGAACTGTTAATATATATTTTAACTTTTCTTATTTTGATTTGTTTACTGGAAAATATGCATGACCTTTAGCTGTATTTGTCAAACCCCATGGAGGTTTGTTACATGAGTGGTCATCGTAGCATATATATCAGGGTTGAAAATAGAGTTCACATAAAGAACCCCCAATTGGGAATCCCTTCCATGGAGAGACATTGCGGTGTCCAATGGTTGTTGGAACTTATAGATATATGTTGAAAATAGAGTGCTCATAAGGGATTCCATATGGTAAATCCTTCCTTGACAGCAGATGGAAGAAATAGAATTCCCATTAGGGAACCCATATCAGAATTTTCTGGAAGGAGTTCAAAATAAATTATGATGGTCCTACTACAACATCCAATCAAAGTCATTGTATGCCACAGTCTTCCAATGAAACATCAAACATGATCACACTTGTTAGATCATAAAGTGATACTAGAGGCAGTGAAATCAAAAAAGGGTGGTGAATGAGTGCATCATAGTCATTTTAGAATAAATCCCAGTCATATGATGAAACAATAAGAAAGATCATACTTTTTAGATTTTAAAGAGATATTAAGACTACCCATAATTCCTTTCATGCTTATAACAAACCACTGCATCCTCCATGATTTCATATGATATAGGAATTTTCCACACATCCCTTCATGTGTGCCATTGTGAGATGGGAGATTGTAGCTAGCATAGTACATGTATAAAGATATCATAGAAAGATGAGAAACAAGAGGTCCAATTATATGTTTGGAAGGCTACAAAAATTTGTAAGACAAAGTCACACAAGGATCTGCAACATTAGTTCCTTTCTTATTCATTCCCTCAGTATTTAAATGTATTTAAATCAAATAAATTCCTATCATAGAAAAGGAAAGTAGGATCAGAGACAAGATCAATGGGTCTCCCTTGATTTTTATTGTAGTTTTGAATGGGATTTCAATTAAATTTAAGACAAGTCTAAGGTGATTTTCCATTGGTGTTTTAGGAAATTATGAGGTTGTAGTTGAGGGTGAATGAGACTGTAATTTATTTGAAGCTAGGATCAAGGAAGTTTGACACAAGGTTTTGAGGATATTTTGTCTCATATCTTTCTTGTTGATGATATTGTTAATAAATTGAGGCCAGGAGCGAGCAAATTTTCTACTGGCCATTGAGGAAATGTTGTCTCATGTAGGTTATTGATTTTTCTCTCTATTGTTGAATGTTCATTATTTTGTTGCTTGAATTTGTGGATCTACAATTACCATTCCTACATTATTTTCTCCTATTCTTTCACAAAAATGAGCTATGATTAAAGAGCCCTTGTTTTTTCCCATTTAATTCTTGTTTCCCCAAGATATTGTTTCCTCCTCATTGAAAATAATATGCAAAAAAACACACCAATAGTTATAATTGACTTCATGCATTGTAGATTTTAGATGCAAATATAGTTAATTGAAGCATATCTTAATCCATGAGGAATCTTAGGGTGACAGACTATGGAATTATTTCTCCCAAACATAGGTTTCCCTCTCTTGGCCTGAGGACTATATCGATGGCCTAAAGTGGTGTAGGAAGGTGCATTCTGCACAACCCTACTTGGACTTGTAACCCTCTTAAAGCATGAACTATGTTTTAATTGATATTTAATAGTATATTTAGAAGAGAAAATACAACAGCATTTTAGCCTAAAATCTGACGACATCCGACGTAAAGTACGAGTGTGTCGGATTGCAATGATGAAAAGTATTGTACGTTGCGAAATTTTTTTTCATCTTCTAGAGTCGTCGAATTTTCGACTTTACGCCTCATAGGTTTTGCGACAAACATGTTCGTCTGAAAT
>LPNX010624482.1:241160-261577 GCA_001517045.1 Pseudotsuga menziesii
TATATTATAAATAATATATAATAAATAACAAATAGATATATATATAAACAAGAAAATAAATATATTCATTTTCATTTGGAGTGCCACCAAACAATGAATTGGTACAATTTGGTAATTCCATGGGTGTGTTACAGAATTTGGAAAACCTCAAACCCTATACTTCGCATCTGAAGGGAAATATTAATTTTCATCTAGAATTGCATCCAAACAATGAATTGGTACAATTTGGTAAATCCATTGGTGTGTTGCAGAATTTGGAAAACCTCAAACCCTATACTCGGCATTTGAACGAAGATAGACTATAGTCGACACAAAGCTCATTGATTCATAAGAATTAATTTATTAAGCATTGCTACACAATGAAATATTGGAGTTTTTGTCCAAATAGGTAACTTGTTCTCAGTTTTGTAGCCACCATAATTTTGTAGGGGTGTATTGGAGTTGCTAATTTTCTTTATCATGGAGTATGCTTATACATCTGGTTGCTCAATTTGTACATTGTTTACTAGTGAATTAACATTATGATTCCTTTAATTTGATATGAAGTGTGGAACTTCTCAGTTCAGCATGTCTAAAGGTATATTTGTCTTGGCAATTTGTAGCTAGAGTGCGTAATGAGATCCAAGAAGAAACAGACAGAGTGACGGGGCTCTCCAAAATGATTTCTCCTGTACCAATTTATCTTAGCATATATTCTCCTAATAGTAGGTACCTATAGTATTTGCTTTTATTGTTAAAGTCTGTAAAGTTGCACCATATTGTTAAAGGTTTGCACCCCGATGATTTTTTTATTTGATGGTGGTTAATGCTTTCTTACATAATGGTTCCAAGATTCATGAATTTTACTTCTCAGAAGGGCTTATGAGTTGCTTTGTTTGTTAGTTTTCCATTTTAGAATTCAAACTAACTTTTCCCTTACCAAGGATCTATGATCTATTTTAATTTCAAATTTCAATCCTCAAAGATCCTTTTTAATTCAGGATAACTTGATTAACTCACTAACCATGGAATAATATTCTGTCTATCAAAGTTACATGATGGTTTGGATAATTCCCTTGGGATTAAGATAAGTTAAGGAGATGCTACAAAGGTTACACTATTTCTTTAGATTTCAATGTTTATATCCTTGTGGGGTACATGAAAAATTTGAAGAAGCTGAAGCAACACTATTTCAAAGTATGGTTACTAGATGTTATGACAAGATACGTTACACATCTCTATGCATTAGTGATTTTGAGATAGAAGGAAACTGTGTTGTGTGCATTGTTCCCAAGCCAGGGGTCATATTTAGGAGTCTTGTTCACTATAATGGATATTTCTAGTATTCTAAAGGTGGATTGTTTAGGGTTGACCATCAGAAATGGGCATTCTTCCCAATGATTCTCCTAAAAGGGTGAATTAATGGCTTCCACGACTCTCTGATTTTTAACCCATCATCCCTGTCTATTTGTAATGATCTTAGTCGTCTACAAGCAGATATGGTGTCTAGCATTTTGAGACTGTAACATTAAGGAAGATTTCTTGATATGACTGTTCACAATGTTCTTTGAATCTTACCTTCATGAACAAATTCTTGCTTGAAGGTATATTAGAGACAAATAAATAGCACTGACTAAATGAAGGTCAAGGCTTTGGTCCTAAAGGATGGTCTTATTCTCTCAATGGAAAAAGTGCTTGGAATAGAAGATTGAATCCCTCTGGTGTTGTGATCTAAGTGACTTGAATATGTTGCCTTTAAATGTCCTCTCTAATTGCCTTGTTTAGGTCATGTTTATATGGTAAGAGATGTCTTAGAGCATGTAGAAACTAGAAAGTACCTGAAAGGGAGAAGCCAATCATGTGAGATGGATGCAAACTGAAGCAATTTGGAGGCCTTTGAAAACTCTAATATTTATATGTGTCTTCTATAATATTAACATTTATTCTTGTGTGGGTTCTTTTGACGATTCTTTAATCATTAATTGCAAGAAGAAAACTTAAATTTATGTCCAGTCAAATTTATGTCATTTGGAAACAAAATTGGGTCATTTGGATTTCATTAATTTGTTGCAAATTCAAGTTGCTTCATTTATTGATTAATTGGATTACGACTGATGTCTTTAGTTTTATGTATTTTGGTAACTACTCATAAGATAAATGTTTGTGTTTTTTTAGTGTCTTGGTTCATGGGCTCTTACCTTGGAAGTTGTTTTCATATGGCATATAATTTTACTATTTTTTGGGTGACCCTTTGAATATTGCATGCACTGGATCATTTTCAATGTTTTTTTTCTCTTAGCTTACCACTTTCCTTGTTTTTTTTACAATTGTTAATTTAACCTTCGTTGATCTACCTGGTTTGACAAAGGTTGTTGTAGGTAAGCCTGGACATTCATGTTCTATTTATCTGAATTTGTCATTCTAGTTTGAAATTGTAATGCATTGACATATAGATATGAGCTAGTATATGTTTGGATAATGCAGAGGGACAACCAGAGAGTATTCTTGGTGATATTGAGAATATGGTTCGCAGTTATGTTGAAAAGGTAACTATTGTTATATTCTTGATGTTGCATGTGAGTGAATTCATGATTTGAATATTTCCCTCATCTTCTTATTCATTATACAAGCCCTCTATACATATATTCAAGAAATCTATATACAAGGCATGATTCCCCAGATTTATGAATGGCATACCTAGTAAACCCACCAGCGTAGACTGGTGTGCCTCACCCAGGGTAAATTTATGATTTGCACTATTCTGGTCACCTAGAAATAACAATAACAATATCAATTTTATTGTATTTATATTTGAATTTCTATTTCTGACATGTACGGTGTCCATTTTGAAAGACCCTGCTGATTAATTGCCTTCAAATTTCCTTGAAAAATTGGAAGATTTAACATATAAATGTTATACAATCATAGATAACTGCAAGAAATGACTGTTGGAGGGATAAGAATTTAGAAATGGTGATGACACCATTGAAATAGATGGGGTTAAACCTGGGAATACTCTTCCAAATTGTTGGTGCTCTAGAAAATAAATAACTGTGTAAAACTTGCAGCTTCTCAAATGCCATCCAATGGAGGAGCAACGTGTGCAGAAAATATCTGATTTCAAAGGAAGTGTGCTCAAGTAAACATTTGTTTTTTATTCTAGCCGAGATTTTAGGAAAAAAATTAGTCTTTGCCTATTTTTTCCACAAGTATCTTCTCTTTTCTCCATGGAAAAGTAACTTTATATTGAGAAAAAAAAAATTCCATTGTCCATGCCAAATGAAAAGAAGTGCTTAGAATGTATTTTCTGTAACAGGTCATGTAACAAATATTATTCTACTGACAAATAATAATACCCCTACCTATAGTAAGCAAGATGCTTTAAAACAAAGGCTATCCAGAAAGAGTATATATGCTAGTAGTACAAAAGAGCGTAATACTACAGAGTATCATGCCTTTATCGATCTTTTACATCAGGAGATACACCGAAATTGAAAGGAATATTTTTTTCCCCCAAGGAAAACCTTGCATATTAGCCTCTAGGAACAGGCCTAACTACCAGTTTAATATGGTTGCACTTAGACTCTTTCTCAATTATGAAAGGCCTAGGGAAGGTGGATGGAGTTGTAAACAAATGAAAATGCAGGAGGAAAAGAGACAGGAGTAGAGGGGGTGAGGTAACAGAGAGCAACAATGACTCAAAATGCTGAAAGACAAGCAAATGGAATGAAAATAACTTAAGTGGATGTTTAAAGTCCTACCTTAGGCTGGGGTTGGCTTCCTTGGCTTTTTGTGCGGGTCCTGCTTTATTTTTTGGTTGATTTTGTCTTTAAGAAATGTCCCCTGTATAGAAGAGAATCCCTTGTTTTCAGTTGGGGTGTGCAAGGTGCATCCCTTACCACTCTGGGATATTTTCCTGCATTGGGATGTGGAACAAGTGTCCATGGACCTGCACTAGGGACATGAGATGCATCCCCATTCCAAGTACCCTAAGACATATGATGTGAACCCTCTTAAAGTCAACGCTTTAAGATTACCTAATAATGGAACAAGTCTTAGAGGTATTTTAATATTATGTTCTTGTGTTTGCTTTAAACTTTGTAGAATGTTTGATTACAATAATTGTAATGTGCTAGCCTAGAAGTCAGCAAATTGATGTTTTTTCTGGAAATTTGTTTTTGTGATAGACTCAATGAATTTGTGCATTTGTGTTTCAGACAACCTGGAGGGGAGCTTGTCTATGGATTTTTTGATAACAAGCTCCCAGTAGCTTTGAAAAAATTACCTTTTGACCGCCACCTTTCTTTGCAGAATGTTAGGAAGGTGGTCTTTGAGGTTGATGGTTATCAACCTGACTTGATAGCTCCTGAGAAAGGATATCGAAGAATTATTGATGGTTCTCTTGGCTATTTCAAAGGCCTTATTGAAGCATCTGTTGATGCAGTAATGTAACTTTGGTTTTGCTTTCACATAACACTTTATTTAGGATTGTTAATAGTAAAGCGGTTTTTATTTGTGTGTTAAATCTTGTCGGTTTATTACAGGGGCACTTTATCTTGAAGGAACTTGTTTGCAAATCTTTAAATGAAACACATGAAAGGTTCAAACTTTATGCGGTGTCTAATTTCACGAACAATATTGGATTTCAGCAATCATGATGTGGATTTTGGAAGGGCTTAATTTTTTTTCCAACATTTGCAGGAGTTGAATCGCTTCCCCACTCTTCAAGCAGAAGTAGCTGCTACTGCAAATGAATATGTAGAAAGATTCTATGAGGATGGCCGTAAAACTGCATTAAGATTAGTGGAAATGGAGTCAAGTTATTTGATAGTCGATTTTTCAGTAAGATTCCTCAAGAAGTGGAGAAAACTGGAAATCCTACAGCATCTTCCATGGATCGTTATATAGAGGCTCATCTAAGAAGAATAGTTGTGCCAGGACGTATCCCCAAGCATTATTTACACCTTTTATTTCATACCGACAATGTCGTTTTTTTGTGACACTCATATTTATGTTAAGTTTTAGGTTCCAATGTTTCTGCTTATGTTGGAATGGTGTGTGAGACACTAAATAATTCTATCCCTAAAGCCATGGTGTACTATCAAGTTCGTGAGGCCAAGAAATCTTTGATCAACCACTTTTATACTCAAGTGGGTAGAAAGGAAGTAAGTGCTTTGGGATAGAAATCTATATCCTTCTTAGATTCTTTATATTCATAATTAAAGGGTGATGTAAAAGATTGAGATGATTAATTATTTCTTAACTGCAAAAAAGAGTAAGCAACTTGCAGCTTTGTTAGATGAAGATCTGGCCTTGATGGAATGTAGGGAAGCATATGCTAAAAGGCTTGAGGTATATAAATCAGCACGTGATGAAATAGATGTTGTGTCTTGGGAAAGGTGAGAGTGTAACTATCAGTGTAAATGGAGTTTGCATGTCTCATTTACTAAGATATCCTTGTAGCATATTATTTTTTGACTTATGGTGGTAGTTTTCCTTTTGCTCAACTACCACCAAAAAGGGATAAGATACCAAAAAGGGATATAGAGAATGCAGGCGGCATGGGGATTGATGTGAAATTTGTTGGATCGTGGGTGGGGTTTAAGGGGGGCAGATGTGAACTAGGTCGATGTTAGTTTGGTGAGAGGTGGATTAATTTATGATGGTTACCACTCCCACCTCCTCTCCCTGAAACCCTAGCGGTCATTTGAGTCCTTGCACATTCCGCCATGTTGTATAGAAAATGGAGATTAGGTTGTGTGTGTGATCTCTGTTGTCCTATATTCGTCAATGACATTTATCATGAATGAATCGCCAGCTTTGAATCCCTTCAACAAAGGCTCTTAATTCACCCATTTGTTTGTTGCAATGACCCTTCGAGTGATTCCCTTCACAACCTTGCTCCCACCCCCACTTTAATTCATCCATCATTTTTGCGGGGAAAAAGTTTCCTTTCAGAGAAGTAATTGGCATGTATTCCTTGTATATAGTTCCATTCACAAGCTCATTTTAATAGCAGTTGCTCCTCCATATCAATTGAATTTCACAGCTCCTGTTATTCATTTCCAATTGCTAGTTTTTTTTCTTTTTGGATCCATATCATAGTGAAGCTACAGGATTAGTCCAGCGGACAATGGTTGTTCAGGCTCAATATCCTTCCAATGTCCTGCTTCCCGATTTCAGAATGAGGTTGGTATCTTATCCCTTTGCTCAAATACACACCTAATATATGTTTAGTTTTCATCTTCTCACAAACCCTTCGTTGTTTGAATGGTATTCCCTAACCCTTGAAATGGTAATGAATAAAATTCAAGCTCTAGTGAGTTTTGGTTTGAAGATTTAGGAAGTCTGGCATTTTTTATGGTTTGATTTATTTTCCCTCCAATTAGGTCCTCATTGTTTCAGCTATGTTTAAGATTCTAAAGGAATATGGTTTGGGGTTAAGGTCTATTGGGATTTTCATGACATGCTTTCTATCATTTAGTTTTTGAAATTTCTTTGAGAAACACGCCTTGAGGCGCTACCATGCATAGGGAGGGATTTTCTTGGAGCAATTACCAGGTCTAACACACATGTCTTCTACTAAACTTGTATGAGGAAGACAACACCAAGAATAGAACCATGGTGGATGGCATAATACTTCATCGACTCCACTGATGTAACAACACCCCATTGACATTTTGGGGAGAATGATTGTTTGAAGATGTCCATTTAGTATCATATCTCTAGTTTTTGTGTGTGCGCTCTATTCCTTAGGATCTGTTTGGGTTTCTCATTGTTGTGTTATCAAGTTGGGTTTTTCGGGATAGAGAGTGAAAAGTATTTTCTTTTGTGGTCCTTTAGATTTGAAAGCTTTATTTCAGGTTGCACAGGTTCTTCTTTGGATATCTACAATGTTGAATTATTTATTTTTTATTTCATCATTAACATTTTGTATGTTTAAGCTTCATAGTTATGATCCATTTAGGTTTGCTGCATCTTTATTTTAACATTATTATGATTTAGAAACCAAACTCAACATTGCTTTTTAATGTTCAATTTACAGTGGATTAGGTCACAGGATTAACTATGTCCATTGAAGTTAAGGCCCATTTGGGTTTCCCTGCTTATTATTTTTCAAAAGTATGCTTCCTGGATTAAGATTATATTTGGTCATTTTGGGTCAAATTTATACAAGAATTCTGGTTCAATTTCTAAGGTGGTGTTGCATGTCTGTTGTTTACTCATGAGAATTGTGATTATAAAATTAAGGTCCATCTTCAGCTTTTAAAAATATATTTTGTTTGATTATGGGTTACAAGTTGATTCCTAAACTATATTTCATATCACCTTTCTCATACATGCATTTTCTGTATGTTTATTTTAGTAGGAATGGGAAAGTTAGTGATTATAAGAGATTACTGAGAGTTGGGTTTGGTTCGACAGCTCTTTTGGATGAATATCAAGCAGTTGGGATGCACATACAGCCATGTATGTTCAATGCATATGAGATAATGCATTTATATTTGATTCTTTGTAATAAATTGCAGAATTTGGATGTTGAAATGTTTCTTGTTTTTTGAACCTTTAGGTTTTCTCAACATATTTTTTTCTAATTTTATTTTGCAACACTCAACACTGCTCATGGTCAGTGAATCCTTTCAACAACTTCAGTTGTTTTTCATGATCCTGAAGATTAGGCATGCAAAATAAAAAGAGAAAGAGAGCCTATATACCTTCTCTCTTTGCACTGTAAAAGGCCATCTTTGATGAGTTTATCAGACCTTAACCAACAATCTCCTGGGATAATTTCAACTAGTTTACGATTAGCTTTTGAGGATGAGCATGGAACTTCAGTTCCAAACACAACCAAGGGCGATAGTGCTTCTATATTTTCTTATATTTAGGATGAACTCAAGATGAAGTTGCCAAAACAAAGAGATGAAATGGATCAGTTCCTAAGGGTTCAGGTTTGTTGTATAATTTGCCATTCAGCTTATCCCAAAATAGGACAGTTTTTAAGGATATTCATTGTAAATTTATATAACACAAAATTAATCAGAAATGACAGACATTGTAGGTTAGTAATTATACAAAGGTGTGCAGATTAAGATTTTATTCTGGTGATATCTAGTCATTCTCAAATCCTTACAAATTGAAATATAATTTGGTTAGGATCAAGTTACTTGAAAGGATGGTATTTTCGTCTATTATCTTTGTTCATAGACGCTGTAGTATCCAAATGTTTAAAGTTGTAATATATCCATTGCATTTGGATAAGAGTGGAATGAATCAAAATTGCATAATTTGAGTCTGTATAGACACATGAAGCCCTAATGTTGCAAGATTTTCATCTACGTTTGATTGGATGTAATTTATAGAATATGTTCTGGTTGCAAAATCAAAATGCATCAGAAATTACAAAAATTTGTGTCTTAAAAGAAATTTGATTTAATGATTTGAAATGACAGGGGGACCATCTGAGACAATATCATGGTTACGATGGTAGTAATGACACGTTAAAAATACTTCTATCTTGTTTTTGCTTACATATACAATAAATGGGGATATGTATTATGGATTAGAGCATTGGCTGTGAACATATAAAATCTATAGAATGTATTGTATTATGTTCATGGCTTGATCATATAATGGGTGGGATGATGCGTTCTTGATAAAAGTGCTAGGATTAACCATTTAGATTTTCCGATTATGTTTTATTGCTGGTGATTGAAATAGAGTGTGCTTCATTCCTTTGGCCATTGGTCTTGGCACTGCAAACAATTAAAATAATCATTTAAACCAAATTTGTACAAAGAGAGTAATTTATGGTAATGAATTCATATCGAAGAAGCCAGATCTTAGCTGATTGTGATTGCAAAGACATACAATTTTAAGTCCTTAGAGAAAGATCCATGCGGGCGAGACAGACAGGCCATATCCTTATCTCTTATGGATCACATGTCCTTAACTGTTAGGCTCACTCAAGTTCTTCTTAACATCTTCTTAAATGGTTCTAAGGTATGGTAATTTGTAGTCAAGGAGATTGTCCTATATTTAGAACATCAAAGACATGACTACCTTAATAAATATAGATTCACATATTTATTGGTAATGTAAATAATAGTAATTAAATATATGACACCCCCTTTATCGGACATTTTGGGCCCTACCTATAGAACTATATCCTAATATCATTTCTATTATTTTGTATTTCCTTGAATTTGTGATACTATACTTTTTGGGATTTTGTTGCAAATTTTTGGGGAGGTGCCATTTATTTTCAACTGCTCAGAATCTGCGAGCAAAATTGTTTCATGTCATTTTTGCTAATATTTACATTCTGTACTTTTCCTTTTGCAATCAGTGGTATCAAGCTCCGTGAAAGAAGAGCAGCGAATTCATGGTGTCAAAATTTATGGCCAATTTTAATTCTTTTGTATTTACTATTCCCTATTTGGGTGTAATTTTTGTGGCACAACATTATAGAAAAATAATATCCTTGTTTTTACTACAATAAGGTCTTGAAAAAAATGAAAATTGAGTCGGGGAATCTCAGTGCTGAAACATAACTCCATGTTTATTAGGTGTCAATGCCCAAGGAGTAAGGCTGGGTGTGAAGTCAGGGAAAATATGATTAGGTTTTGAGTGAACGTTCTAGGAAACTTTTCTAGTGTTTCTTCATAGGGTGGAATTGAAGAGGCAATCCTCAATTCCAGCCCCACCCCCAATTTTTTTTCTTGTAGCAAAAAGATGCCTTGTGGTGACTAGAATTAAGATAACACTGTTGGTTTTACATAGAAGAAATAATCAAGCATTGCATGTGTTATAATTTATGGCCATTTATATTGAGACTTGAGCAATCAGGTGTTGACAATTTAGACAATTTATGAGAGAAGTCTAGACGTTAAATGATATGTGGATCTGATATGCTGAGTAAGTGAGCGTATAGTCTTAGTGTTCGTAGATAAGCCATAGTGTCACCTATGAATCTTTTTGAAAAATAGAATAGAATGATCTTTTCTATGTTGGACATCACCCAACAATCTGAAATATAGAAATATCCTTCACCCAAAATACTTGTGTTACCTGTCTTCAATTGATTGTAATTATTGGGAGAGAGTTGATAAGAGAGAAAAAAAACCCTGCACATCTTCTATAGTATATCTCATACCCAAGTGCAATTTTTATTCACAACGAAGTACTTACTTGATTAAGCCACACATGCTCTTGGACTTATCCTTCCTTAGATTGCATTCACCTACACTTTCCAATGTTCTTATCCTTCTTTTGATTCCAACTTCTAAGAGTTCAAGTGAAATGTATGCCCACCCTTTTGATTTCAAGAATGCCTCTGTAAAATAAATCCCCTTAGACACATGGAATTCTGTGAAACTAGAAGGTCAAATCCACGGTAGTATCAGGTTAATGTAAACATGATGAAGCTCCATCGTTTGTGGTCTCTGAGGCACATGTTACTCACTTTCTAGATAACTAAAATGGAAACTTTATTTATTTTCATTTTGGGATAAGGAGAAGTTCAGAGTTATCAGGAGGCTTCTACTAGCATTAGCTTTTTCCCACTTTGATGATCAATATTTCTTTTCTATATCTTGCATGTTTTCTCTCTTTTAACAGTTCAAATTCCTTGATTTCCACTGTACCTCCTTTTTTGTTGTTCAACTTCAGATAAGAATATAAGATTAACTAGAGGAGAAAAAGAGGGAGAATAGTAGCCATGAAGCATGTAACTCTGTATTTCATCTGTATTATAGGATTTGATGAATTTCTGCATATCTTCTTTTCACCTTCTATTTTTTTTGTTTAATCTTGTATATTCCCTTTCCAATTTATGACCCTCCTTTTTTCATTTAATAATCGTTCAATGGATGAACAGTTATTGCCAAAATTGATGGATGTTTTGTATTGTCTCTTGAATCTCATATGGTTATAAGCTTCAGTGGGTAGTGGTTTAGTATTATGGTCAGTCATTGGTATTTCTTCAATGTGATTATAGTAGATTTGATTGTGGAACTTAAAGACTCCTGTATTAAGTAACATGCTGCTAATTTTCAAACCAGGTAATTTCGCACTTAGAGAAAATAATCTAAATACCAGGTAGCTGAAAACTTGAAGGATTGAATCAAACCAGCAGATCTAAATATGATAATTTACAAACACATACTGCAGAAAGTTGAACAGCAAGTACACATATTCAAACTCTCAATCATTTCTATCTTCTATTGAATACTGAAAGAAGAAAATCCATTGCAATAGTTCAAAGCAAAAACTTGCTAACCAACACAGTTGTATATAATAATCATGGGAATGGGATATTAATAATATGTTGGTATATAATATCAACATCTTATATACTAGAAGAACAGGATGATAAGGAGACTTGGTTTCTTACATGTCCCTCTCAGTTGATATATAAGAAACTATGTTTTTACAATGTCCTTGATAAAAGTGTTTCTTCTTTTGAGGTTGTAAGATTGTATAATTACCTCTTGCAGTATTTAGGAGAAAAGGTTATCCTCTCCACTCCTACAAACTGTACGTATCACATTGACCATAACCCCCCCTTTAAGTGCTCTTTAGATGTCCCTCCTCACCTTCTCTCCCTAAAAGGAGATAGTGATAGAGTGATCAGGAAAGACTTTTTTTGACATATTGTTTACATCCCTCTTTTGACATATCTTTTTTTGACTACGTTTTTGGTCAACATGCAAGAAACAACTAGGCTACATAAGATATTCAATGGGAAATAGCTTGCCATGATATGGAAGTTAACCTTCACCTAAGAGGCTAAGAGTAGGAAGCATATATTTTGCTAAAGTCACACAAGCACCTAGCCTCACACACTTTTTGAAAGCATGAGCATGTCAAATCGAGATGTTGAAAATTCATATAATCTGGAAAATCTCGTTGTTTAAACACGTGAGCCAAAATCCTTGAAGTTAATTAATGTGAACTTCAATATTTAGTTTGAACGAATCATTAAAAATAACTTGGATTCAAGTTTGACACGCCCTTGGAAATTCTTGACAATGGCCAATTAATAATGTCTAGTCTAATGACCATCCAAGTGAAAAAAATGTCCACAACACTACTTGGAAATGTCACAAATATTGTAACACATCCCAATCATGTATCTTGTGAATGATTCAACCGCAAGATATTGCAGAATCATAATTTTTCCAAATAACTTTTGAGTAGTAAACGAAAGGCCATGATAGAATTTTTCAAATCCTAAATCAAGCATGGTGTTGAGATGAAATTTGAACAATCAATGCATGTTGAATAAAAATATAATAAGTGACAGAATTCTCTAAATGTGCAAAACAATAAAATTTTCACATAATGAAATATTTGAAATTCTATTGTTGTTATTGTTGTTTAAACTTGAGTTTTACTATCTTCATCAATATTCCCCTTTTTGTACATTGAAATTTGAGACATCATGGGTGTTCCCATGGGTTACATTGAACCAATTCATTAGTGTGTTTGGTGAATGCTTCAAATGGTGAATTTTTGGGATAAACCAATCTAATTTTTCCCATTCATCTTTTGTAGTCATATTTAGATGTCGTGCTAGTGTAACCATCCATCTCATGATTTTAAATCGAATTTCAATATAAATTTGGATTTCACATGATGATATGATTGTTACAAGTTGTGGTTATAGGTACATGGGTTGACGCAAATTCTTGTGTGATTCATGTTGTTTATCTTCATGTTAGTGAGATTTAAAAATCAAGCTCTAAGGTCTTGGAAAGTTTTCAATCAAGCAAGTTGACATTGTGGAAGATGGAGAACTTGATTTCCTCTATGGTATTTGTCGTTTAGAGCTAATGTCAAGTTCATTTATCAAATTCTTTATATTTACATGTTTTCAAAATTCAGGGCAATGCTCCTTTTAAAATTTTAGTAGTGGAAATGGACAAGGTGACTCTTTTAAGTACAGTTTATGTCATATATAACATCATAGCTATAATATTAAGTAGTACTCTTGACTTAGCAATGATTTTGAGTTATCATATCTTTCATTTTGATTTATAAAAATATATGTGAATTTTTATAATTAGTTTAAAATTTATGGATTTATGTGTGAGTTAATTTCTTTTTAATCCTTCATTCTTCCACTAGAGACTTGAATCTTTTTGTAAATATCTCAGAGCAACTTTTTCAATTGTATTTGGCTTTTTGAAAATTTAATAATATTGCAATTGTTACTGTTAACTCCACTTTGTATATTATTTTTGTGGGGTTACTCTTTTTTTTGTGTTAGCAAAGTTATTTAGATACGAGGTATGATTCTTGGAATAACAGGAACTGTAATATTATAATTTTGTGGAATTGACATAACCATGGTGATAGTATTTTGTTATTATATGCAAAATTGTATTGATCTGATGTCCAAAAGGCTATTGTTTCCACTTGTTATGAATATGTATACAAGATTTGACTCTTTGTCCATAATTGATTTTGAGGTTGCTAGTGCTAAAATTGAGGCAGTCTTGTAACATTATACCTTTTGTTGTTCTCTATGAGGTCAATTTCAAAAGTGTGTTTATTTTCAAGATACAAGTCACATTGAATCCTATAACAATATTAAATATGCTTGAATATGATTTAATATAACCAGTAGAATTGTATGGATAGACCCTATACTCAATTGAATGTAATTAGTCTCAACTCTAGAACCCTAAGTGTTGAATTCTTCATCGATGGAATTTGACTTGCATCATAGAGGAACTTTTATCAGTCATAACATAAACCCTCAGGTTGACATAATGATATTTTTAATTGGTTTATGAGAAAGGATTTAATAAAAGGGTTTTATTTTCTCTTATTCATATCATGGGGAACCCAAGAGATAAGCTCACATTGATATGGAAATCATTGAATTTGCAATTCTGAAAACCATACAGACTGAGCAATTTTTATTAATATACAATTCTGAAAATCATTTGAATTTGTAATTTTTTATTATTAATATACAGTACCCCATCGGTTATCCGACGTTCAATGAATACAAGTTGTTGTCAGATTTCATGTCAATCCGACGACGCTATCGTGGCTCCAACAAGGAATATTCGACGAGATGCCATTGGAATTTCGACCATAGTTTGTCTGAAATTCAACAAAATTCTCATCTGAAATTCGACAACCTTGTTGTATGAAATTTGACAACCTTGTCGTCTGAAATTTGACAACCTTGTCGTCTGAAATTCGACAACCTTATCGTCTGAAATTCGACAACCCTTCGTCTGAAATTCGACAAACTTCTCGTCAGAAATCCGACGACGTAGTGGGTGAAATCCTTCAGCATATTAGCTCCATTCTCTGTCGAAAATTTGACGGTGTAAGATAAGGGGTTGAATATCCGACGAATTCTCACTGACGACAAAAAAATGAAGTTTCCAAATAATAGACAGGTGTCTGTCGAATTTCAGATATGGCATCCATCGAATTTTGGGCTCAAACTCTGTTGTGAAAGACCAACAACTTGAGGGGTATAGCCTAAGGAAAAATCAATATAACCCATATAGCCCTTACAATTTTTAAATTGAAACAAATGTAAACCTAATCCTAAATATATAATCTACATAAATCTTTATTCATGCAAGCCCCTAATCAAAATACTAGCTAGCCACTATAAGAAAGTATGCCCTTGGGACTATAACTCTTAGTCATTAATCAATATAACCCACAAAAACTATAATAAAGATGATGAAAATAATGATAATACGAATTATGATGGTGATGGTGATATGGTCATTATTATCATTTCCATAATCATTTTCATCCTTGATGTACTCATTTCCATTGAATATATTTAATTATATAATATATAATATACTTTATTTCTTTGTTTGTGTGCAGCAACAGCACCAGCTGCTACTAAAACTTTAACTTAAAACATAAATTCCCATGTCCAAATATGTATGGCTCGATCCCACTATTAGCCAAGAGTTATAACTCCATAATATCCCAAGACCAAAAATAGGCATGTTGTGGGATCCAACTAGTTGTAAGGAGGATCAAATTGAAAATTAGTAATGAGACATGAAAGGAAATGTAGGGAAGGAGAAATTAAGATCGTATATGAAGGGCCATAATCCAATAGGGGACCACAAGTGAAAGAGATCAATATGGATATGGTAGATGTGGGAAATGATGTAGGTGTACTTTTCCATATTTTAATAGTAAGTAATTAAAACATTAACATGACTTACTTGACAATTTCATTTATTTATTATTGGTTGGAATTAGTTAGAATAATTAATATTTTTAGTATTAATATATAAATGTGTATACATATGTACAAAATAATTTTTCAATAATTTGTAATTGTTACCAAGGATGACAATGTGGATTTATTTGAGGGAAATGAAATAGGTGTGCTTTTCCATATTATAATAATAAGTAATTAAAACATTAACATGACTTACTTGACAATTTCATTTATTTATTATTAGTAGGAATTAGTTAGAATAATTAATATTTTTATTATTAACATAAATGTGTATTCAATGTACAAAATAATATTTCAATAATTTGTAATTGTTACCAAAGATGACAATGTGGATTTATTTGATTATGCATATTAGATGTGGGATGTGTTACCTGGATATTAGTTTAATTTATACAATCAATATGTATTCCAAAGAATACACATACTTATTATTCTCTGCAAGCAAGGAATTATGTATTCGATCAGTTTTTTAAACTAAAGCTGCATGAAATCCATTTTTTTTGATAAACTTTCATCATTAAATCAAATATTTTTTCTATGTTTTTAACCTCTCCCTGTTATTGATTGCCCAAATTTCTTTAGTTCTTCCTAGCTCTGACATTTTGACCAACCTACACTAGCACCTAACACACCTTAGCTTTGCACCTGACACACCTGTATTTGCAGTTGCTGGTCGACACACACCTGTATTTGGAGTTGCTCGCTCCACACAGATTTGTGTATTCGATAAAGTATTGGCAGTTCAAGTGCATGCATGCATCCAAGCGCAAGCGCATGCAAAAGCCCACCTGGATACTAGGATATTGATCTACTGCTTGAGCATGGTTTATACGTTGTCAACCTGCACTTCTCTGGCATTCCATACCACACAACCTGCTGTGGTGTTCTCTAGACTAAGCGATGATTCTAATGCTTTGGGAGTAATCCATGGGCTATTCTCATGCATCGGGTTGGTTCATGTTCAGAGGCATTCTTTGGGCTTTCTTGCAGCAGTCATTCTGTGTTTTATTATTTATTCCAGTGATCTGACACCAGATGTAGATGCAGGTAAGATATGAATATGAACCCTTCCTTTATAAATATAAGATGCCTGAATATGAAATCCCCTCACTCGAAGGGTTACTGCATTGTGAGTCAGATACCCAAATTCCCATTGCTACAAATTCTCGGGCCAAAATCCATTTTAATGGCAGACAATATGTTAATTACAGTGAAAGAGCTGTAAGAATTTTACAGAAGTCTTTATGCTTGGAAAAAACGATGTCATTTTTATGCATTAGTAATTGACGTCTTTATCTGCTCTTGGATCACCAGAAACCTACCATATCGGCTCCTCAGCGGTACTATATCTCCAAGCATTGGAAAATTGAACAAGCATTGCAGATTGTATGTCCTCGAGAGCCAGTACTACCTTCACTAGATCACAGATTTCATGACCAGGCCTGTCTGCATTTATAATCCTTCCTTCTATATACTGGGTAGTGGATCGTTGGGTTTTAGTTTTCCCCGTGCCATGTAAATTTTCTTATTATATTGGTACAACTTTCTTGTACATTTATAATATTTGTCACTGCACACTGTAGTGATTTCTTCTCGATAGTAGGGACAAATCTTCTATGAGTCCAAGCGGCCACATGCAATTTTATGCTGAATTTCCTTTTACGGTTTACTTTCGATAATAAGAGTTGCAATGAACAGACAAATTCTCATGTAATGCAAAGCATCATGTATGTTCTGCAAAGGAAGATGCAATATATGTCTAATCACAGGAATTAGACGTGTCTGGTTTTATATGGGTAGAGTGCAAGGTCATTGTACATGAATGGAGAAACAAATTGTCATATAGATATATTTTATTATATTACATATCACTAGCATCCAAACCCCAGAGGGGAACAGATGCCAATGATGGCGACCATACAACAATATATAACGTAAAGCAAGAAACAATATTCAGTTATTCCGTAAAGGTATCAGCGAGAAATTTTCGAGACATTACGTAGGTTTGGGTCTCGTCGCTTTGGAAATGTTTGCTTCTATTGAATCTGGGTATGTTGTTTTGAATTTATAACTCAGTTAAGATCAATTTTCATTATGGATTCAGTTTAATGGAAATGCAAAAATTATCTGCAATTATCTGGAGTCTTCTTTTTGACTTCTCCCGGCTTTTATTTACAACATATAAAATGGTTTCCATCAATGGAAACAGACATTCGTATAGTGATTGTGATGCATATGTTAACAAAGTTAGCAGTTCATCATGTTAATGGGAACGACGGCTGTTTCCATCGAGTGCCCTTATTCAAAACCGCGCTTTAGGAGACGGGCAAAGCAGCTGCTTTTTTATCTTTGCTTATGTTTAGCGCTAAAATTGTAAATTTTGTAAACCTGCTGAACTGAATTGTAATAACTTACGGTTGATTTTCGGACAGCAGATATTCTCTAGGTTGAATGTAACCGGTTATATATATATATATATACCTAGAGAGAGAAACAAGTGTTTTTTTCACTAAACAATATTTACAGACGAAAAGTTGCAAAGCATAGAAGTGGACGACTTTATCTATCACAAATTATTAGTGCACTAGGTGCTAGTCTACCACTGGAATTAAGTAATTTTCATCACGTAATATCTCTAAGTTGTATCCCTTTAAATGTCTGCAAGTTGTATCCCTTTAAATGTCGGCAAAGACTTGGTTCTCATGATTCTAATTTGTAGTCATGATTTCATCCTCAAAAGCGTTTTCATCGTGGAGGTGGCGAAGGATCCACAACTGTGGAGGTATTACGGATGTGTGACATCGATAAGGTCTAACCAGGCGTCTCCACAACAAAGTCAAGAAATAGGTGATGTGTGACATCGATAAGGTCTAACCAGGTGTCTCCTTTAATTTATGGTTTTATTGCTTTTATTTTGATTTTTTTTTACTTAAATAAAAAGTTGCTTCCATGATGTTGTTGATTTTTGCGCCCAAATAACTTCTTGTTCCCCAAATAACTTGTTGTGAACAGAGAAGCGTTCTTTCTTTGAGCTCATTATCAATGATGCTAGGTAATAAATTTTTAATGCTGCATTTTCTAGCCCAAATAACTTCTTGTTCCTCAAATAACTTGTTGTGAACAGAGAAGCGTTCTTTCTTTGAGCTCATTATCAATGATGCTAGGTAATAAATTTTTAATGCTGCATTTTCTCAAACTATACTTTATACTTCGTAAGTTACTGCTAAAGTTTAAATCTTTAATCAAAATTCTTCGACGCAATGTTAAGCTCGAGAACAAAGATGAACGATTGGACGTCATGATAGACCTAACAGATCCTATGGAAGGAGGTCCTTGTTATCAATTGTACACAAAATCTTGTAAACATTAAAGGATCTGAAAACTTTCCGTTCATTAGCAACAAATAAACAGCGGAATATAGACAGCTATGGTTCGTAATACCTTGCTCCATCTGTGCAGCTTCAGATTGAATCCAGACGCCTCTGCACCTGCAACGTATTGAAGAAACTTGATCCCAGCACAGAACAGAAAAACGGTTTCTCTCTCTTGCCCTGCACCAATGCGTTCCTTCAGCTTATCTGATGGGTATTCTGAAAGGATCATTTATAGGTAGAGAGAGGACCGGTTTCCCCATGACACTTATTCTCCACCTGTCCATCGGAGTAGGAGAAAAAGAAACGGCTCCCAAGAACCCGTCTCTTCATATGGACAACGTAAAACTGAATTTTCTAAATTTAGTCTTACATTCTCCCACTTGGCACATATGATAACTTAATGTTAGAGTTTATCAAAGTATACATTAGGTGCGCCATAAGTCACATTCATCTTGGTTTTCAGTTTGGTCATCATAATAATATAATTAAACAACCTAGTAATGCGAGTCATGACGGTTCCATGTTAATAGGACAACATAGTCCCTTTCATGCACCACGACATTAGTAACCTGTTTAATAAGTCTGTAAACAAGGAGTGATTTCATAAGGTCCAACAATAATGTCCCTTGTCAGAAACTATTCCTGTCATCATTCATTTATTCTCATACATGTACGTACACTTTTAGAACATGATTTATCAAACAGAAACACTTTTATTAAGATCTCAGAGTGTCAAATAAAACAAACAACATTATGTGATTCATTTCATAAAGGTAGCAACTGTTATGTGCTACGTCCAATCCCCATTCTATAAGCATGTTCTTTAAATGTCTTCGGTGGCAATCCTTTTGTCAATGGATCTGCAACCATGAGCAGAGTGCTTATGTGTTCAATTGACACTCGTTGTTTCTGAACTTCTTCTTTAACGGCAAAGTATTTTAGTTCCATGTGTTTAGCACCATTACAATACCTGTCATTTTTAGAGAAGAATACAGCTGCGGCATTATCACAGTAAATCCTCAGCGTCTTGGCAATAGAGTCGACAACCCCAAGTCCTGAGATAAAATTTCGCAGCCACAATCCATGAATCGTGGCCTCAAAGCATGCCACAAATTTAGCTTCCATAGTGGATGAAGCAGTGATGGTTTGCTTCGCACTTTTCCATGATATTGCTCCTCTGGCTAATAGGAACAAATAGCCAAAAGTAGACTTCCTACTGTCAACACATCCAGCAAAATCTGAGTCTGAGTAGCCAATCACCTCTAGATTATTAGACCTCCTAAATGTAAGCATGTAATCCTTCGTTCCCTGCAAGTACCTCATCACTTTCTTTGCAGCTTTCCAGTGTTCCAATCCAGGATTAATTTGGTATCTTCCCAGCATACCTACTGCAAAACTGATGTCTGGCCTAGTGCAAGTCTGTGCATACATTAAACTTCCTACTGCAGAAGAATAAGGAATTCTTTCCATCTGTTTTCGTCCCCATTCATTCTGCGGACATTGCATAAGGATGAATTTATCCCCTTTCTGAATAGGGACATCACCAGCTGAACATTTATCCATTCTGAATCTCTCTAGAACTCTTTCGATATAAGCCTTCTGAGACAATCCTAGCATTCTACATGATCGATCCCGGAATATTTCAATTCCTATCACGTAAGATGCCTCACCCATATCTTTCATTTCAAAATTCATAGAGAGAAACTTTTTGGTTTCGGGTAATAAACCAAGATCACTGGTGGCAAGCAATATGTCATCAACATACAGAATCATAAATATAAATTTACTCCCACTAACCTTTAGATATATACACCGATCAACAG
>LPNX010624482.1:262657-290559 GCA_001517045.1 Pseudotsuga menziesii
TTCAGACAGTCTTTCTGATAGTGTCCCGACTTTTTACAGAAGTGACACTTATCACTGTTTCTTTTCTTCTGATAAGCCTGAGAACCTTGATTAGGCTCATGTGCCTTGGATGGTGTTCGCTTCATGCCCTTTCTAGGCCTTTTCCCCTTCCTTTCGGCTCCTTGAGTGATGAAATGAACTGAATGTTGTCCATGTTGCTTAAGTCTTGCCTCTTCTTGATTGAGCATACTGGCCAACTCATTCACATTCCACTTATCCTTAATAGTGTTATAGTGAATCTGAAATGGCCCATACTGAGGAGGCAAGGAGTTTAAAATGAATTGCACAAGAAAGAATTCATCCACATTCATCTCAAGAGTCTTTAATTGAGCAGCCAAGTTTGTCATTTCAAGTACATGCTCATGCATTCCACGCGTACCATCAAACTTCATGGTGGTAATCTTAGCCATTAGTGTCCCAGCAAGAGATTTGTCTACAGTTTTGAAACGCTCTTCCACAGATTTCAGGAATTCTTTAGCATTCTCAGTAGTAGGAAGAGTTGACTTAATGTTGTTTGCTACAGTCATTCGCATGAACTTAAGGCTCAGTTTATTCGATTTTTCCCATGCTTTGAATGCAGATTTTTCTTCTGTACTGCTGTTGCTAGTAATAGCAGCTGGTTTTGCAGATTCAAGTGCTACATCCAGATCCAGAACACCAAGGTGAAACTGAACCTGTTCTTTCCAATCTGAGAAATTCATCCCATTCAAGAGCGGGACAGAAGAGGCATGCGAATGCAACGAAATGGGAACTGATACTGCAATCATAAATACACATTATGTGATATTAATTATAAGCAATTTGAAAATCATGGTTCAACAATAGTAAATAGTATCACCATGACCCACCTTTGGGCTAATCTTATGGTAATCTATTGACAATTATGGTGATTTCCTTTTACCACCTAATAGGACTGTTTGATAAAATATTCACAACTAAGTAAGTACGTTACCTTTGAGTATCCGTACTAGCCTCAATTGTGAATACCCATCAATCATCCTATTCCAATTAAATAGTCTTTCAAAAATTGGTGCACCTTTGAGCCAACCTAATATTCTTGTGACTAAATAATTGCGATTTGCAGAGTCATTCTTAATACCAGGGGAAACAAGTATTAAATTTTTGATAATTTGACTTAACATCTATGAGTCTTTCCGGTTGGACCACTTTGGTGGTTGCCAAACCGTATCTTAATATAGACCTTAAATCAATGTAACCATTCTGCATATTGATTCAACAATAATGTGTTTAAATAGAGTTCTGTCATCATTCACTATGGCAAAAGAAAGCATTTTAATGTGACAGAGTAACAGTATAAAAAACCCAGAAATTTATACAATAATTTATACAATGATTTATATTCTCTGCATACCTCTATGCCAGAATGCATAGATGAACTATAGAATATAATATTGTTCACTACAAGCAAACAAACATTGAACAATCTCATTATGCAAGTACAATAACCATAGGTTAAACTTTGTCTTTGTTGAAATAGAAGATATGCATATTACTGTTAAATATATTTAGCTCTATGTTTGTTATCAGTCTATAATGTTATCATTATGTGTTCTTCTGACTGTTTCAAATTTCATTTTTGAACAACTGTGTACTATATTCATGTGGCCACATATGTTATAGTTGAAACTTGATATGATCAAACACAGATAATCAACTATGGCATGCCAGAGACAGTCATGAAAAACGTGGCGGGAATCGCCAAAAAAAAAAAATTCTTTGAAGTACCCACTGAAGACCGAGGATGCCTCACTCATAGGACTGAAATTAGCGGTTTCAGCTTTCTACGATAGAAATTAGTTGTTTCAGCTTTCTACGATATTCCACATTTCGTGAAGAAAAAACAATACTTTATTATAAAGTAAATTGAAGCTATGAATTTTCTCATATTTGAATTTATTGGAATTGACATTAATGTAAAACAGAGTGATTTGTGTGATAAAGAACACTTCCTAATTCCTTATGCATTCATCCCAACATCTATATCTGTACATAAAACAGCTATGAATTCACAGGATGCGAGACATTTTAAAACTTTCAGCAAAGGAGAAACCCATTGCGCTAGGAAAAAAAATTCGTAATGGAAACCTTCAATCAAAGGTCTCAATATTCTATAGACAAATTAAGTCATCGGATTAGGGTCAGTAAACTGGCAATAGAAAAAGATTAAGGGCAAAGAACCGAATCTGTCGATGACGAAAGATAAAAAAAATATATATTGGCCATGAGCTAAAGTTCAAACGGCTGAGTCGAGGTTTCGAGTTCCATCCTCGCTAGCAACAGAAGTGGAAAAAAGAGAGAATGAAGGTTCGAGTTGTAAACAGACTAGAGGGTTTATCTTTAAGACGGATCGCATTCGATCGAAAGGAATGTTTAAAACAAGGCTCTGATACCATTGTAAACATTAAAGGATCTGAAAACTTTCCGTTCATTAACAACAAATAAACAGCGGAATATAGACAGCTATGGTTCGTAATACCTTGCTCCATCTGTGCAGCTTCAGACTGAATCCAGACACCTCTGCACCTGCAACGTATTGAAGAAACTTGATCCCAGCACAGAACAGAAAAACGGTTTCTCTCTCTTGCCCTGCACCAATGCGTTCCTTCAGCTTATCTGATGGGTATTCTGAAAGGATCATTTATAGGCAGAGAGAGGACCGGTTTCCCCATGACACTTATTCTCCACCTGTCCATCGGAGTAGGAGAAAAAGAAACGGCTGCCAAGAACCCGTCTCTTCATATGGACAATGTAAAACTGAATTTTCTAAATTTAGTCTTACAAATCTTTCTATGAGCTTGTTCTAAAGTCAAAGATGAGCCATAGAGGAGTGTTCGTTACTGGCCATATCCACTTTACTATTATAACCAATAATTGAGATCCATATCCTGTTGAAGCACCACCTGTAGAGGAAAAGGTGGAGGGAATTGTTGTCTGTAATAGATTATTATTCCATTGGTTTAACCGCACAAGGAAGAAATAACCTTTTTTTTTAATAGCATTTCAATCCATGGCAGCATCATATATCCCAAGGTGAGGCTTTAATTGCATTTCAATCCATGGCAGCATCATATATCCCAAGGTGAGGCTTTAATCTTTTTGATAGATATTTAATTAAAAGTTTTTGTCTTCGGCGTGATCTAGTCTAGCTATAAAAGTATGATCATAGTGTTACGACATGTTTACAAGAAGCGCTATAAAAGTATGATCATAGTGTTACGACATGTTTACAAGAAGCGCTCTCAATTGCCCTTTGCTTGCGTTGGATAGTAGGTTGATGCAACCGGGCAGGTGGTAGCCTGGGTGAACTAAACCAATTCAATTACTGCCTTTTGTAATTGGTATCTCTCCTTTATAAAGAGGATCGCCTTTTGTAATTGGTATCTCTCCTTTATAAAGAGGATCGCATAGACGATTAATGGGGTTTGGAAAATTTTGGAATAGCTGGTGTACTCGTGTTCAAGACGTTTTTTCACCTAACAGAGGTTTCCCTTGTAATTTGGTGCAGTTAATAAAAGAGAGCCTTACTATTTTCCACATAGCTATTTATTGTTTGTTTGCTTGCCACAAGTCCGGTCAAATAATTATAGAAACTATTTTTTTGACAGTATTATTTTGCTGCCTCACACCTTACATCAATCATAACAACAAGATAAAGAATAAGTTGATAATAATAAGACATGCTTCTACCAGTACTGTAGTTCTAGGAGTCTCATCGATAATTGCAGCCGACTTGCTTGAGTTTCATAGACAATTTTATTCATTTCGTTTAAAGTTCTTAAAAATATCTAAAGGAGCCGTTGATCTACTCACTGGCTAAAGTTTAGCGAAATAAACATGTCCGGGCTAATAGTGTCATAGAAGGCGAATTTTGTTAGAATTCGACATAGCTACTGCTGATAAGCTTCTTGATTTCGACAAATTTTCCCTTTGAAACGTGAAATTGCCTTAAAATTTTGGGAGAATGTTTGCATGAAATAGATTCCATCCAAATTTGGCAAAATTTGTTTTCTAGGCTTTTCTTAATATGTCAACATCTTCCATGACTGTTCATACTTCATAGAAATTGACCAAATCAAATGAATGGCAACTTCTTTATCCTAATTTTTCTTCCCATTTTAACTGAAACTTTGCGGTCACTAAGAGCTTTAAAACTATACAACGGAAAATCGTGCAGGCACCGAATCATCCGCTTGCAATTGACGCTGAGAGCTTTAAAACTATACAACGGAAAATCGTGCAGGCACCGAATCATCCGCTTGCAATTGACGCTGAAGATATTGACGGGAGAATAAAGCAAAGAATCTCAATTTTTCGAAAAATTCATTCATAAACTATACAACGGAAAATCGTGCAGGCACCGAATCATCCGCTTGCAATTGACGCTGAAGATATTGACGGGAGAATAAAGCAAAGAATCTCAATTTTTCGAAAAATTCATTCATAAATTCCAAGATTGCTGATAGGCCTGTGGATGATGATTTTTAGGTTGTCAAAGGAAACTTATATATGAAGCAGAGATGGCACGATTCATAAATATGATTTGTATACGGTCAGGGAAAGGCTTGACATAAATGAAACCCTTCTCTTTCACAGAAATAAATTAGTTACTGTAAGTTTGCGAAGTGCTCTTAGGACAAAGCCAAGCCCATGGGAAATCACTATGTTTTCAACATTTATATATTATATAAAATATTTAGTTACTATAAACTTCGTTAGATCAGGCTGGCTCATATTTCTATATATAATATTTTTAGTTACTGTAAGCTTCGCTAGATCAGGCTTGCTCATATTTCTATATGTAATATGGCTTGAAAAGCTATTCCCTTTAGCTCCTCTTTAGGAACACTAGGAATAATCTATTTCTTAGGGCTACTAGGCCTTTGAAACGCTACCTCATTAAGATAATTTAGTCCTTTCCTTCCCTTCAGAGGCCCTTAGATTTTGAAGGTAGTTACAACAGTTCCTTAACCACCACCACATAAGGAAGCACATATTTCATTCTCGGCATTTATATATTACATAAAATATTTATATGTTTGTGGAAAGGTGGGTTGTTTTTACCTTTTGTTTTTAATTTATAAAATGTTATCATTTAATACTGTCAATTGTTTGTAAGTGTTCACAAAATGCTAAAAGAAAGTAGTGTATATTAAGATCAGATTTTCATGTTAAAAAGATTGACCTCATTTCTATAAATTTGGTGCTATTTGATGATGCAAATTTTTTTTTTTAAAATTATGATGGATTGTAATATTTCCACTACAAATGGGTCCATATAACAACATTTGGCGCTACAAAATAATATATGGTGTTTAGGTTTAAATAATTTATAATTGATATATATTCCAAGTTTTACAATCCTAAAAACAAGGAATATGGAGCATTACAAATGGGTCCACATAACAACATTTGGCACTACAAAATAATATATGGTGTTTAGGTTTAAATAATTTATAAATGACATATATTCCAAGTTTTACAATCCTAAAAACAAGGAATATGGAGCATTGCTGCTACACCTTGTTTAAATATTATTTTGTGAAATATCTTATCAATTGAAATACATTGAAATAATAAGAGATATCCATACATGATACACATATGTGGTTATTAAGTTGACATACAAAAGTTGACATACAAATGGATTTACTGTGGGATAGTTTAATTGTTGGTTCAATCATAGCCTATATGCAATAGAGATCATGGGAATACATTTGTACTATATGTTGTACTTACAACAATAAAAAAATGATGTTATACAATAATAAGATCTGTAAGTGTGGTTTTCATAGGATTCACAACATGTTAAGAGTCATTATTTAAAGACATGGATTTTTGAACAACAATTTGTCCATATGGTTGGGACTTGATATTAGGGCGTTGAACCTAGTTATTTTAGATGGGGTTGAGGCATTTCCCACTTTTTATCCTCCAAAACATGGGGTCGTGTGAGGGAAGTGGTGGATAAGCTCCCCCAGATGTGTGATGACGATTTCTAGTTTCTTGGTAGGGATCTTAAGTTGATATAGTAGACACGTGCTCCTAAGGATTCTAATTTTGGTTAGGTTTTTATAACCTATGCCACAACATATTCTAGATGGCAAAGGATAGGAAGACAACAAAAGTAGGCTAGGGAGGCTAGTTGTTTTATGTTACCCATGGATTCTACATGCAAAGTAGTAGTTCCTTTTACTTATTGCTAAATTACACCATGTGAAGAATGTGTGTTTGTTACTAATTAATCTTGGTATGATAATTAGTTAATGTTGAATAATTGTGATTCATGGTTGATGATTATGAGAGATGAATTAATATAAATCTTACTAGGAAGAAAAGATGAATGATGCATTGTGATGATTGTTTTGCATGTTTGATTGAGGGGACACACACATAGAGAGAGAGAGAGATTGATTGCTAACTCTTAGTACCCATGTATGGAATGTATAGCCTAGAAACATACATACACATAGATGCATATGCTAGTACGATGAAGAAGGTGTCGACACATGTCAAAGACTAGTTGGATGTTAATTAAAAATGTTTAAGTATTTCTTGGTTCTATTAATTCTATATCAACGTGTGATGTAAATTGATTATTAAATACTAATAATTAATTTATTAGTATTTAATAAATTTGTTGATCATATGTATGTAAAGATATATTGTTGATAGATATATCCACCTACACACATGCTTAATATAATATTGAAGGGTGAGCTCATAAGGGTGTGTCTTGATTCTCTTGATATGAAGTCACTTGTTGTAAACAGAGGTAATGAGTTCAACTCTCATCAGGTATTACCCATGTCCCATACTTGTAGGTGGTAGTGGGGAACCTAGGTTTATAGTGGTAGAGGGATTGCCATTCCTCACTTACCAATTTCTCGTGTGTATGTATATGTGTATATTTAAAAGGTTATAATTAATAGCATTTAAATTATATTTTTAAATATTTTACTAGAGGTACTTCGACAATTTATCATTAATCAATTTTCCTCTTTTACATTAAGATTGATTCATGGACTAATTAATGTTATCATACATAACATATTAATTAATTGTAATCATTTTTTAGGATTTTTTTTTTTGGATATTTATTATTATGTATAAGTTCGTGGGTGGACTAATTTGATTTTATTCTGTTTGTTTGTTTATTATTAAATGTTCTCAAGGATATTTATTACATGTTTAAGCGAGTAGGTGAATTGATTTTATTTTATTGTGTTTTTTTATTGTTAAATGTTTTCAATGATATTTATTATCATGTTCAAGTGAGTCAGTGGAGTGATTTTATTTTATTATGTTTGTTTGTTTATTATTAAATGTTCTTAAAGGATATTTATTACTATGTTTAAATGAGTTGGTGGATTGTGCATTTGATTTTTATTACATGTGTTTGTTTATTATTAAATGTTTTCAAGGATATTTATTAGTATGTTTAAGAGAGTTGGTGGACTGATTCAATTTTTATTGTGTTTGTGTCTTTATTATTATGATGATGAAAAATATTTACTATCAAGCCTAATTCATTGGATGGGGTGAATGGATTTGGCGGTGTGCTTTTGCTAGCCGTTGGGAGGTGGAGAAGAAAGTTATTAGAGGAAACCTTGTAATTTTATGGAGGTGGGAAGTTCAAGAAGAAATGAAATCATGTTTACTATTTTGATAGGATACCATTTGAGGATTGTTGTTCACGGTGGTACATACATGGGTCAATAATCCATTTGACTTTAATGGATTCCTAGGACTAGGGAGCTAGGTAGGCCCTTAGTTGGCTGGAAGGATATACCATGGTTCCAGTTTGGAAAAGCAAAATATTAAAAGTGTATTAACTCCAAAGGGTTCAAAGGTTTCATATCAAGCGTTGGTGGAGGTATTGTCATTGGAAAAAAAATCTTCTTTAAATTATGTTATTAGAAGGATGTTAACTTATAAATTGTTAGATGTAGAAATTGAATAGGATTTTTTTGCAGTGAATGGTTGTATCATTAATTTAAATTAATAATTTATGAAGATAAAATTTGGAAGCCTATTATGTCCATATATCACTAAAATTATTAGAAATTAACCTGAAATAAAGGAAAAAATAATAAAATTTCTTCGTTTGAAATAATTAAAGTTTAGAACAAAATAGAAATTTTGATTAAAGTAAAATTTAGTCAATCAGAAACGTGCAAAGATAGGACTTGTATGTTGCTACAATAGGGAAATAGGACATGTAAGAAAAAAGAAAAAAAGAAAATCTATGAAATGCCAAAATCTATTTGGTGGCCCCAAATGAAGGAAATCACTAAAATAGGGAACCACAATGCCTCCTAAATTGGCCAGTAGGGATCTCTGATAGGTTTTTCACTCTAGTAATGTTTAAGTTAAATAGCTATTTAGAAAAAAATAACTAAGTGACATTAGTAATGTTAGTGTGAAACTTTGAAATTGATTAAAGGCCTTGGATAGTCTTGCATTAATCATGGATAAATATTTAAGTTTCTTGAAATACTCCTGTAAAGAGTGTTTCTTAGGAGAATTAAAAAATATTGAAATGGATCACTAAAATCTAGCCTCGGTTGGTAAGTTTTATGTCTTATACCAAAGTGTACATAGTCATACATTACTTTTCAAGCCGGATTTCTTTTCAAAAACCTTATTAGGGATTAGTAAAGGAATTATGAGGGTTTCTTCTTGACAATATATTTTGTAAAAAAGCATTTCACGTAGTCAAATAGGAGATGAGTTTCACCTTAAAATATTGGGGTAATATAGGAATTTTAGAAACCTTAACATAATATAGCGCCAATAATTACATTCTATGTGGGATATTTGGTATTTACAAGGAAAGGAGAATGCAATCTTATTTTACAACTTATTAACTTTGTTTTGGAGCTCTTGTAGGAAAAAAATCTCTAGAAAGCTCTTAATTTCAAATTTATTGTTACATCCCTGTCTATGATCAAGATCACATGATCCTTTGATGTCTAAATCATTTGGAATGCTTAGAAAGATATCAAGCTATCATAGTTTTCAGGTGACTATATATTAATATACTATATTTCCTTTTATAGATATTTTAGTTGAAGAACACCCCTTACCTTGAAACAATGCAAAGTATTGATTGATATTCTATGGTTCTTGCCCCTTAGGTTTTTTTGAAAAGGTATTAAATTATCTAGAGTCCTCTAAAACAACTAGTTGATGTATTGAAATCCATGGCTAGGATGGAATCATTTTTTTTATGCACAAAACTAATAAGGTTCTTATTAATAGAATTCAAAAGATGATCCTTGATATACTCATTAATCTTATCAGTATTTATTAATAGAATGTTAAGCCCTTAATGATAGCACATTACACCATATAGTGCGGCACATTACTCCCTATATTGTGGTGCATTACATATTATTTAGGTCGGATTGGGTCTATTAGTTATTATTGTACACATTTATCTCCTATATATAGGAAGGAGATATTCTCATTTTAGTGATCATAGTATCTTATCTTGTCTTGTGTGCTCAGTAAATTGTGTAAGGAGGTTCCTCCCTAGAAGACGATTGATATTTATCTGATTTATTCATTTTTAAGGTGTGGATTACTCTCTTATTGTCTATTACTTCTCTTTTTATGCTATTTTTGGGACTTGGTTGCATAACATTTGGTATCATATCTCTTTCCTCGGGACTTGATTCTACAAAACGAGTCATCTTGTCGCTTTCGGTACAAATTGTTTTATACAATGATTCAAAGATTGAGGTTAAAAACCCACTTCCAAAACATGTAGAAATATCTCAAGTATGAAATTCAAATCTTGATCCATTACAATTTCGGAGATAATTGCATAGGAACCTAGGATTGTTTTACTAGTCGTAAGGCTAGTCTAAAACAAGTGTTCTTGGGAAAAAGGTCATATCGAAGGCATATGAGATCCAAATTGAGTTAGAACAATTTCATATGAAAGAATACAGACCAGGGTATACGTGGTAGAAGTTTCAGCTACAGAAACAAAACAATGGACACATGACATACTGTACAAGTGCGCTCTTATGGATAGGCCAAAAATAAGGAGCTTTGGTATATTTACAATAACTTTTTGTTGGCTCATCCAAATTAGGTCAGACCTATGAAGTTTCAGGTAACATAGGCCGAAGTTTTATACTCATAGGAGTCAAAATTCAAATTTTACCTTTGCTACAAGTTATCCCTGAAACACTTTTCCAGTCAACGTTTGAAAAAGGTACACCATTTTGCATTTGAATAGATGTTAGTAGAAGGATCTATTTGTCGTAAACCCTAGGGTGTGATATATATTTATTGTTCAAAATTCCACCAAAAGGAAGTGGAAAGAATCACACTCATCTTAAACCCCAAAGGATTCATCCCCGGCATATGAGGAAATGGAAGACATTTCTTTTAGAGTGTCCAAGTTCGAAGATATGATTAAAGGAAATGTGAAAATTGATGACTTTGGTAAATTGGAAAAGAAGATGGCTACTAAAGAGGATCTCAAAGGGATGGCTGGTAAATAATATATTCAAGACTTGATGTATTTTATCAAGGATATAAAACATAACTTTATTCCTCATTTATATACTCAAGAAGGGGATAAGGAGGGAAAAGATGACTTATTCCAGTCCTATATGGATAAAATTGAAAAACAATTGGTGTTGGAGTAGGGTCCTGCAGCTACAGGAGAAGCTGCCATTTTGGCAGATCGACAGTTTTGGCGAAGATATAAGAGATAAGGTAAAGATACGACGCCATAGCATGTTTCTAGCTACATATCAGAGACGGAAATTGTGACTATCAGGACAGAGAAGTCAAAGAAGACGATAGTACCTGAGTGGCCGAGAAGAGAGAGCTCACCCACTGCATTTAAGGCAGCGGCGGAAGACAGGAGGGCTCAACTACCCTCAGAAAGGAAAAGGGGAAACGAGGCCAAGGTATTGAAGATGAAGGACAGAAAAGGAAGCGGCGCCCAGTACCCATGATCAGCGCCGGGAAGCATGGAAGACTGCAGAGAGCTGTGGTGTGACGGAAAGCGACAGTTCGGGTACAGATAGACCGACTGTCACAGTTAGGGTTTTTGGGTTGCTGTTGGGACAGGCCCACAGTGTTGTAAAGACGAGACCTTCGGGCTGCCTATAAAGGGATGTAAACTGTATTGTAAAAGGTTAGCTAGTCAGATAACCTGTAGCTATTCAGACAGTTAACCAGTCTGAGAGTCCAGTAGTCTGTTAGCTCATAGTTATTTTGTATTGTAATAGAGTTGAGCTCTGGTTCTGCTATTCAGTCCATAGCTACCTTACTGTAACCAGTAGCCAATTCCAGGAGTATGTATGTAACAATCCGTAGGGATTGAGAGAGAGAGAGAGAGAGAGAGAGAGAGAGAGAGAGAGAGAGAATATTGTAAGAAGGAAATATAGAGAAAGAGAAGAGATCTAGGAGAGAAGGGCTCCCGGTAGTGAGTGTGGAGTTAGCCAGAAGATCTCTAGCTGCACAATAGGTTGCAGCAGAACTGTGTACTCTCTCAAGACATAATAAACACAGTTCTGTGGACGTAGCTTCTACCCTGGAAGTGAACCATGTAAAACTAGTGTGTTATGTGATTATTTCATGTGATTGTGCTTTACTTAGTTGATATCTGTTATCTGTTACATGAATGTTGTATCTCAATTAGTAAATGGCTGTATGTCCTCATTCAGTTACAACATTATTGAAGGATAAAGGTGGATTTACATGTATCAAGCGTTTGCATATGAGTTTATCAGTGCTTGTTTCACACAGTAATAAGTCATTCTGTTAAAGTGTTTCCAATATACTTATTCGGCCAGTTAAGTATAGTTGAGGTAGAGTGTGTTGAACTATGGAAGTTCAAGTCAGAGTGTTTACTATCTTGTTGAAAGTTAGCCAAGTCATTTCACCCAGTGAGATAGCCCTTGGACCGTGAGGGTTGCAGTGGGCTGTACTATAGAAGATATCGCGTTGACAGTAGGCGATATCACACCGTCAGAGGAGTTGTGGTGTGAGATATCGCAGAGCGTGGGTTAAGCAGAAGGGAGAGTGGCACACTGCCCGAGTTGCTACGATGCGATATGAGTTCTTCCCCTGTCAGAACCCATGAGTAAGAGAGAACCGCGTGTCGCAGAGAGATCTCGCTGGCTAAGAGAAATCGCGAGACCCCAGGATGCTATGGAACCTGGTTGAGGACACCTAAGTCTTCGGCCAACCCATAAGATCACTTCGGGTGAGACTTCAGGCCATTTTGCGGTCTGTCGTCGAAAGGGCCAGTGAGCTAGGGGTATTGTTGGTATATGTATATTAGTAAACCTGGGTCTGCCCAGATAGCCAACAAATGGTTTCATTGCCGGCTCTGAACACATTATAGAGCTAATGTTCTGTTGGCATCCTACTAGAGATGAACTCAACTAGTGGCTTGCATCTAAGGAGAAAGAGTTTGCTGCACAAGAGAACAAGAGTCCTAGAATGAGTATAGAGGACTGGTTGCAAAAACATATCTACACAGACCTGCATACGATATTTTTTGTGACCTAAGGAAATGAGCTGTACGACTGGTTATCAAAGCTGACTGATCAGAATATATTCAGAAAGAAAAGAAACATCGTGTGGACACCGGATCTGTTTCACACCGTGAAGAGCATAGACAATCCCATTACACGAGCATTCGACTTCTGGCTTGCGAGTGTGCTAGAAGGCTTTGTTATAGAGTTTGCAGTTGAATAGACAAAAAGCTTCAGCAAGGCTATCGTGGTACTTCTTCAAAGGCTATCACGGTAAGTACCTAAAATCTTTAAACTTGTCCATTAAGATGTTATTATATGAAAAAGGAGTAATGGATATAGTTTCAAACCAGTAAGCTAAGAAAGTGTGATGTCACAAGAGTTTGAGAGTGATTTTGATGATATTGGATGTACACGTAGTGGCAAGAAATATAAAGTAGATTTCAGCTCTTCCATATTTGAAAACAATTCAGATAGTACTAGACAGCAAAGTCATAGTAATACAGAAAGAACAGAAGGGGGTATCCCTTACCACCCTTATACCCCACAGAAAATAATCGGGACTCAGAACAATCCCGTAGGAACTCCATCTAGTAGTTCACCCACAGCACATACTACCGCTACATCACCTACATCTACACTGCCAAGTGGTAGTAACACAGCAAATCAGCATCCACCACATAGAAATAGAATGGGGGATGACATGAAGTTACCTACCTTTAAGGGTACAGGGGCAGAAGACCTAGAGAAGCAATGGTTTCTATGTGAAGCCGTGTGGACCATTAAAGGAATCCACGATGATAATATTAAACTTGTACAGTTGGTCACCACACTTAGGGAACGAGCCTTAACATGGTATATGAAGTATACCTCGGCCATACCCAGAACACTTATACATGTCCGGACTGCCATGATTAAAGAATTTAAGAATCCCAAGTCTGAATCGCAGTATATCATAGAGCTCAAAGACATTAAACAGTTACCTACAGATTCAATATGGGACTTTGATCAGAAATTCAAATCTCTCATAGACCAAGTTAGCTTTGAGTTTGTGTCAGAGCAGCATAAGGAATGGTTCATCGCAACACTGCTCCCGCATATTAGACACCCACTGATGCAGCAGAGACTCCGTATGTAGGATGAAGCGTTGGAGATGGAAATGAAACTGGAGGCATCACCTCTAGCTGAGACCAGTATAGGTATGATAAACCTACAAAACCAGTTAGCAAATCTCATGTTACGGATGCATGCGATTAGAAAAGGAAAAGAGATTGCACAAGACATATGGTGTATCAAGTGTAAAGCACAAGGCCATACTAAAGATAACTGTCTAGTATTTATTGAATACTTAGCAAGTGGGGCTCCTAACCCCTTAGCACAAACTCAAGGGCCATGGTGTGAACTATGCAGAACAAGAGGACATCCATCTCAGCAATTCCCTTTCTTCAGAAGTATGTACAGACACCTAAGAACTTAAACTGTACCTTCTGTACGTCAGTAGGACATGAATACCATAACTGCAGAGCCTACGATCTCATGGTCGATAGAAAACATGACTTGTATAGAGTCCAATTAGAGACACCGGGTGCAGCAGCAAGACCACAGCATGAACCGGCTCCTATAGGCCGTGGAGGAGGATTCAAAGGACGAGGCCGTGGAGGAGGATTTGGCCATGGTGAAGGCTTTGGCCGTGGCCGTGGATCGATTACTTGTTACAATTATGGAGTTGTAGGACATTATGCTAGGGACTGTCAGAGCCCTACTACGACATGTAATTATTGCAAATCTTACGATCACGCTATAGAAGAATGTCCTACCTTGATAGCCAAGATCAAGGAACCTAAGATAGTAGTACACTAGAACATTTAGCTTATCGCTGCGGAGCAGAAAGAGCCAGAACCAAGAGTCAACATTGGGACTTGCAGCGGTGCTTCCACTAGTGGGACATCGCAGGGTACTGAAGAGAACACAGGACCGGAGTGGGTGCGCAAAGCTACTAATAAATCAACACCACTTGACCTGCAGAAGAATAAAGAAACATTTCAAGAAGCTAAAACTTTCTTTAATGAACCTATACAATAAGGACCCCAGGTACAGCCATCTAGGGGCGTACCACAGCAAACACCTTGTGGCCTTAGTCCTGTGGAGACATCACAGGCTACCACATCAGGAAGATGCGATGAAGATGAGTCGACAAGAAGCGTACAATCCTTCTTGCGGAGTTTCTTGAAAATCATAAGAAATGAGAAAGCTATCAGAGAGATTCAGTGCACCATAGATCAATATCCACCATCTTCTTCTGTGAGCAGTGCACAGTGTGCTGTTCATAATATTATGGGCCATACAAGAATAGGAAGAGAGATGCGACTCATAGCACAAGTTGGAGAATTTGAAATGGATGAGGTAATCCTAGACTTAGGATTAGAGGTAAATGTTCTGCCTAAGTAGACATGGGAACAGATGGGTAGCCCCAAGTTAACCAGATCACCTATCCATCTACGACTAGCCAATCAACAGAGGGTATCACCACTGGGTCGATTACCACAAGTGCCAGTTGACATTGATGGAGTTTGCAGTTTTTCAGACTTTGAAGTTATAGAAATCATTGGCGATAGTAGACCGTATCCAGCTTTACTGGGTATTGATTGGGCAATTGATAACATGGCTGTTATAGATTTAAAGAAAATACAAATGACCTTTGAGGATACACAGATCCGGGTCATCACACCGTTGGATCCTTTTCAGGGTCCTAGATATATTGAACCTATCCAAGTAGAGGATGAGGCGCATAATATGGAGAGCCTCTATCAGATGACTGCCAATCAGAGCGACTACATCAACCCAACCGTAGAAGGAAATATCAGTTGGTGATGCGACAGCTCATGCGCATCAGATTCAAATGTTGGTCTAGAGAACTGGTAGAACAGACTTTATGAAGTCTCAGCTCGCAGATGTGCATATCTGACTAAGTCACTGCGATGGATCGGAGCAGAGCTTAAGGATATTCCATCGTTTGATGGCTTAGCAGATGTCAATGACTTTTTATACCAGTTTGAACAAGAAATTCCTCAAGAGCAAAGGATGTTAGCGATTGACCTTGTAGTAAGAGCCACACCTGCAAGATGGTGGCATGCACACAAGCAACATATCGCATCATGGGACGACTTCAAGAGATTGACGGCGACCAAGTTTTCTAATGACAAAGAGTGTCTACAGAAGAAATATACAGGAGAAAGTGACCCCAGGTCACACATTCAGAGTTGTGAACAAAATTGGTTGGACATTCCTGAGGATGAATGGGTTCACCGATTCATTCACACTTTAGATCAAATTCCAAAGAATTGGTACACTGAGACAGAGTTGTGCAGAGGAACAACTACATGGCCACTTATGATAGACAGCTTTGAACTCACTTTCGCTTTTGAATCTGAGTACCCAAGAATTAATCAGGCTTTAGACGTTATAAATATTAAGATCTTTGAGGACTGTACCCTATCAGTATCAGCTCAACCTGATTAGGCTGTCCAATTGGACCAGGCACTAGAGTGCTATAACTTTGCATCAGAACCAGAGGAGGAGGATGAGGATCCTCGCAACATCAACATCCCAGAGTCATAAGGCACTCGCGATGTTGATGGACCAAAGCTAGAGACTCCAGCTATCACCGAGCCTATCAAGATTAAGAAGATCAACATTGGCACAGAAACAGAACCAAAGTTTGCATCCATTGGAGACTATTGGAACGATGAAACGGTAGGACACATTGCAGATCTGTTACATGACTACCAGGACTTATTACCCACTAAGTTCACAGAGATGAAGGGAATAGTTGGAGACTTGGGAGTAATGAGGATACCATTGAAAGAGGATGCTAGACCAGTTAAGCAGCGTCCATGCAGATTAAATCCTTGGCACAAAGAAAAAGTTAAGGATGAGATCGATAAGATGCTAGCAGCAAGCATCATTGAGCCAATGGAAGAAAGCGAATGGGTTAGTCCCATGGTCGTGCAAGAGAAGAAAAACAAAGGAGAAATCAGAATCTGTGTTGATTTGCGCAAGCTCAACGATACATCACTTCATGACCCATTTCCGACACCTTTTACTGATGAAGTTCTAGACAATGTGGGAGGACAGGAGGTCTACTCCTTCACCGATGGCTTTTCAGGCTATCACCATATCAGAATCCATCTAGAAGATAGATCTAAGACCTCTTTTGCGACAGAATGGGGCTCGTTCCAGTATATGGTAATGCCTTTTGGTCTTAAAAATGCACCAGCTATCTTTTCTAGAGTAGTAGTTGCTGTATTTAAAGAGTAAATCCATAAATTCTTAGAAGTCTATTTTGACGATTGGACTATACTTGGAATAATCGAAAAACATATAGGTGATTTAAGACTGATGTTAGAGAAATGTAGGCAATACCAGATTTCTCTAAACTTAAAGAAATGCATATTCTGTGCGCCATTTGGTATTTTGTTGGGTCACAGTGTCTGTAGACAAGGCTTGATGGTATATCCTGCAAAGATTGGCATCATCGTAAATATTCTAGTACCCAACTCAGTCAAGCAGTTGAGGACAGCGCTTGGTCATACCGGGTACTATAGAAAATTTATCAAAGGTTATGCAAAGATCACAGCACCTATGGAAAAGCTGTTAAAGAATTAAGATGTAAAATTCCTATGGAATGAGGAATGCCAGAAAAGTATAGACACCCTTAAAGAGAAGATGGTTACAACACCCATCTTAGTATTCCCAGACTGGACCAAGCCATTTCATGTACATGTGGATGCATCTAGCATCGCACTGGGGATCGTCTTAACACAGCCAGGAGAAGGAGGTATCGATCACCCTATCGCATACTCAAGCAGAAAACTATCCACCGCAGAAAATAACTACACCACTACGAAAAGAGAAGGATTAGCCATGGTGTATGCTCTACAGAAATTCAGGCACTACCTTCTAGGTGCCTCATTCAAGATGTTCACTGACCACTCTGCTTTGAAGTACTTGGTCAATAAACCAGTATTAGGGGAACAAATCTGCAGATGGTTACTCCTATTTCAGGAGTATGATTTTGAAATTATTGTCAAACCAGGGAGATTAAATGCCGAACCAGATCATCTGTCGAGGATAGACTCAGGAGAAGAGCCAAGTAACCTAGAGGACAACTTGCCCGATGCGTAGTTGTTTTCTATTCAGATCGCAGACGAGTACTATGCTGATATTATTCACTTTCTCACTATAGCATGGACACCTGTCGAGTTTACTAAGCAGCAAAAGAAACAGCTAGCTATCAAAGAAGCAAACTTCACTTTGATTGTGGGACAATTATATAAGTTAGGTCCAGACAAAGTCCTATGCAGATGCGTCATGCCACACGAGAAAGAGGCCATTATCAGAGAAACACAGTTCGGTACCACGGGAGGTCATTTCCCAGGAAAGCCGACTATGCAGAAAATCCTGACTGTAGGATTATGGTGGCCTACTTTGCATAAGGATACTAAGGAATTTTGCAGATGCTGCGACATCTGCCAGAGGGTAGGAAAACCTTCATGGAGAGATGAAATGCTACTGTGACCACAGATTACGCTGTGGGAATTTGACAAGTGGGCTATATATTTTGTGAGTTCTATCAACCCACCAGGAAAACGAACTGGTGCGAGATACATCATCATAGGAACATAATACCTCACTAGATGGGCGGAGGCTAAAGCAGTAAGGAATTTTGATATTGCTACAGCTGTACAGTTCCTCTTCGAGAACATCATCAGTAGATTTGGATGTCTAGTAATTTTGATGAGCGATCAAGGAACCTATTTCTTGAACCACACTATTGAGGCCTTGACAGAGGAATTCCATATAGAACACCATAAGAGCACTCCCTACCACCCACAAGTTAATGGTACGGTGGAGGCCTTTAACAAGATTCTAGAAAACACTCTTACTAAGATCTAGAACAGCCAAAGAAATGATTGGAACCTCAGGGTTAATGATGTGTTATGGGCTTATAGGACGACATGTAAGAAACTCAAAGGACATACACCTTTCAGCTTAGTGTATGGACAAGAGGCTGTTATGCCTATGGAGTATATTATGCCCATTCTAAGAATTGATCAGATCACCGGGATGCTAGACATAGATACGACGAATGAAAGGCTAGCACAACTGTTTGCCTCAGAGGAAGACAAGTTCATCACAGGATTCCATCAGAAAGTGCAGAAGGAACGAGAGAAATCTTGGCATGACAGGCATGTAAAGAATAATATTTTTCATATAGGAGACCTAGTCCTCCTCTACGACAGTAAGTTTGTGAAGTTTCTAGGAAAATTCAAGATGCATTGGTTGGGGCCATACCAAATTCAGCAAGTTACAGATGGAGGTGTCATTCAGCTTAGCAAACTGAATGGGGAGCTTCTTCCCACTTTCGATAATGGCAGTAGGCTTAAGATTTACAGTGCTAGCCACTCCATATCCCAGCCCTAACTCAGACAGATATGAGAGTGCAGATGTTTAGTGTAGTTGAAAGGAGGCATTGCACCGGCAGTTAGTCTACACCGGCAAGTAAAAAGCATTTGCATGAGGAGAGTTTTTCTGTTAAAAAACTGTTAAGTTTGTTTTTCACAGGTGATGCGGTGTGACATCGCGGTAAGGCAATGATTCCCCGTGCCATGTAGACACTTTCGAAAAAGCACAGAGGGCCAGCCAATTCTCCTTCTGACAGGCAGTTAATGAAGAAATGACCGGTATACCTTACCGTATATTTGGCAACAACATCATAAATTTTCCAGATCTAGTAAATATTCGATGAGATCGATGCCTACACACAGGTTTCAAGGAAAAATTGATCGGATTTCAAAAATTAATGAGGATCGAAACGATGGGTGTGGTCTCGTCCATGCAATTAATACCACCTACGGGTTCATCCTAGATGACCGTTGCATCCGAGATTATAGCCTTCAACATAAAAGCATATATCATTCATTCAAGACGATTACTTTTGCAAGATCCGAGAGCTATAGAGTAAGTTGTTAAGTTTTCCCTATGCAGAGCTAATTTCATTACAGAGTGTTGTGATTTTCCTATTTTGCAGCCATTGCCAATCCAGAGTATTACACTGAGTGGGTTCTGTCCGAGGAGGAACCTTTAGAAGACATTTAGAGACAATTCAAGCGTGGAGGCCTTGTGTCCGCTATGACGACACCACCCAAGGGTATGAAACGAAGTTCATCACAGGTCAGACAGCTGCCAAGGATGAAGTGTCAAGCATAGGATGTAGAAGAGGTCATCAAAGTCTTAGCTGCAGAGAAGCAGAAAGACGAGCCGATCACTGAAGATAAGAAAACAGACCAGAAGAATGATGAGAAGAAATCTCCAGTGAGGAAGAAAGTAAAAATGAGAAAAAGAAGGCAACGGGAGAAGGAAGATGACCTATCTCATCAGCTAAGAGAAGAACAAGAGGTTCCAAAGGTCAAGAATGAAAATATGCGGAACCCAAGTAGCGCGAATACCTGGAGTGAGTTGCTGAGAACAAAAGTGAAAGGGAAAACAAACCAAACAAGAAGAGCTTCAAGATGCAGACAAAGGCTTGTTCTAGGAATGGAATTCCTGGTTTGTATACCTTTCGCATAAGAAGGCTCCAGACTGAATGAAATGTTTGAGAAGGCTGGAAGATACAGATTTTGCTTGTGATAAAAGTTCTAACCTAGATAAATGGGAAAGGATATCTGTGGAAGGATTCCCAAAAGCTTAAGATCCTTCAAAGAGCTGCTCATCCGTGAAATGACCTATATACAGCCTAAAAGTATATCAGGTCTCGCAAGCGATGAGAGCGAGAGCATGAAAATAAGGGAAGGAAAGATAAGAGGAACCAACGAACTAGTTACAAAAACTATGGAGAAAGAAGTCGCAGGACTTCGGCAGAAACTTACGAAGACTTCGCATGAAGCCAAGGAGAAAGTATAGTAGGAGAAGCCCGCTATTAGTGGCTTGAGGATGAGCCACAAGTAAGTGTTATGGGACTGTTGGAGTAAGGTCCCGTAGCTACAGGAGAAGCTGCCATTTTGGTGGATAGACAGTTTTGGCGAAGATATAAGAGATAAGGTAAAGATACGACGCCATAGCATGTTTCTAGCTATAGATCAAAGCCAAAAACTGTGACTATCAAGACAGAGAAGTCAAAGAAGATGACAGTACCTGAGCGGCCGAGAAGAGAGAGCTCACCCACTGCATTCAAGGTAGCGGCAAAAGACAGGAGGGCTCAGCTACCCTCAGAAAGGAAAAGGGGCAACGAGGCCAAGGTATTGAAGACGAAGGACAGAAAAGGAAGCGACGCCAAGTACCCACGATCAGCGCCGGGAAGCGTGGAACACTGCAGAGAGATTTGGTGTGACAAAAAGCGGCAGTTCGAGTACAGATAGACCGACTGTCATAGTTAGGGTTTTTGGGTTACTGTTGGGACAGGCCCACGGTGTTGTAAAGGCGAGACCTTCGGGCCGTCTTTAAAGGGATGTAAACTGTATTGTAAAAGGTTAGCTAGTCAGATAACCTGTAGCTATTTAGACAGTTATCCAGTCTGAGAGTCCAGTAGTCTATTAGCTCATAGTTATTTTGTATTGTAATAGAGTCGAGCTCTGATTCTTCTATTCAGTCCATAGTTACCTTACTGTAACTAGTAGCTGATTCCAGGAGTATGTATGTAACAATTCATAGGGATTGACAGAGAGAGAGAGAGAGAGAGAGAGAGAGAGAGAGAGAGAGAATATTGTAAGAAGGAAATATAGAGAAAGAGAAGAGATCTAGGAGAGAATGGCTCCCGGCAGTGAGTGCGGAGTTACCCAGAAGATCTCTAGCTGGACAATAGGTTGCAGTAGAACTGTGTACTCTCTCAAGACATAATAAACACAGTTTTGTGGACGTAACTTCTACCCTGGAAGTGAACCACGTAAAACCAGTGTGTTATGTGATTATTTCATGTGATTGTGCTTTACTTAGTTGATATATGTTATCTGTTACATGAATGTTGTATCTCAGTTAGTAAATGGATGTATGTCCTCATTCAGTTACAACATTATTGAAGGATAAAGGTGGATTTACATGTATCAAGTGTCTGCATATGAGTTTATCAATGCTTGTTTCACACAGTAATAAGTCATTCTGTTAAAGTGTTTCCAGTATACTTATTCGGCCAGTTAAGTATAGTTGAGGTAGAGTGTGTTGAACTGTGGAAGTTCAAGTCAGAGTGTTTACTATCTTGTTGAAAGTTAGGCAAGTCATTTCACCCAGTGAGATAGCCCTTGGACCACAAGGGTCACAGTGGGCCGTACTATAGAAGATATCATGCTGACAGTAGGCGATATCGCACCATTAGAGGAGCTACGGTGTGAGATATCGCAGAGCGTGGGTTAAGCGGAAGGGAGAGTGGCGCACCGCTCGAGTCGCTGCGATGCGATAGGAGTCCTTCCCCTATTAGAACCCGCGAGTAAGAGAGAACCACGCGTCGCAGAGAGATCTCACTGGCTAAGAGAAATCGCGAGACCCCAGGATGCTACAGAACCTGGTTGAGGACACATGAGTCTTCGGCCAACCCATAAGATCACTTGAGTCTGTCGCCGAAGGGGCCAGTGAGCTAGGGGTATTTTTGGTATATGTATATTAGTAAACCCGGGCCTGCCCAGATAGCCAACAATTAGATAGTAGGAAGTTGGAGTCCTCAAAAATTGGGGATTCACTACAACATCATGGGTTCAATTCAGGTCCAAGAAACTACTTTATCCCCAATATTGAGATGAGAAAGTTTTATGGAAATTATACAATCATGTGGATTTTTCAAATGGAGCAATTCTTGGATCTACACCAGGTGCCCACTAGGAAAAAGGCAACTATTGCATCCTTGTATTTAGAACCTGGTCAATTTGTATGGTACCAATGGATTTGTGACTAAAAAAAGGAGTCTATTATCTCTTGGTCTATATTCACAAAAGAATTGATTGCACATTGTGGGGATACAAATAGAAACACCTTTTTCAGTTAGTTGGTAAATCTCAAGCAAAAAGGTTCAATTGCAGAGCACATCAAGCAATTTCAGCAGCTAAGTCTTAGAGTGAAGAATATCATAGAATATAATTTTTTAGATCTCTTTATTGGAACCTTGAAAGATAACATTCAATAGGAGGTGCATCTCTTTGAACCATCATCGCGAGAGAAGTATTTCCTGATGGCAAAGAAGGTTGAAAATAAAAATACGGAAATGACTACTAGAAATTCCTTCTCCAACACATATGGAGAAAATAATGTTCCTTCTTCTAAACTACCACAAAGGTTGACACCCCAACAACTAGATGAAAGAAGAGAAAAAATATTACGTGTTAATTGTGACAGCAAGTATAGTAAGGGATATAAGTGCAACGAGAAGAAATTATTCTACATAGATTGTGAAGAGGAAGAATCAAAATAAGAGGAAGCATCTTAAGAAGAGGTGACTTTCTAAGAAATATAAGAGGATACTTTAGAAGAAATTACTCCCACCATATCTTGTCATGCATTGACTGGAATTAGAACTCCTCAAACTCTCAAGATAGAAGAATACATAAAAAAAAGGTAACAGTGTTGATTGATTCTGGTAGTACTCATAATTTCATTCACTGTAAATTAGCCAAATTTATTAATTGCTTTGTTTATCCAACACCAATGTTTCAAGAAATGATTGCAGATGGAGCAACTAAAAATTTCTCATGGAAATACCATAATATCAATATGGCTATGGGGGAATATGTATTGAATATTCCAATTATTTATATCCCAATGGGTGGCGTTGATGTTTTCTTAGGTGTCCAATGGTTACAATCATTGGGAACAATGGCTTTTAATTTTAAAAAACTTTTCATGAAATTTTCATGAGAAGGTAAAGAATATGAGTAAAATGGTATCACAGGAAAACCAAGCAAGGTGATAATATCTAATGGTATGAAAAAGTTGTTAAAAAAGGCACATCAAGGTGTAGTTGCATAGTTATGCTCATTAGCTTTTCAAACCTGAAATTTCCCTATATCCGCAGATCTCCAAAGGGTCATTAATAAGCATTCCAAGGTATTTTAAGATATTCCCAGAGGTATTCCATCTATTCGTGACTTTAATCATGCTATTCATTTAATTCCAGGCAGTGTTCCTCTTGACATTAGACCTTACCAATATCCCTATATCCAAAAGAGTGAAATTGAGTGTATGGTTGCTGAAATATTAGAGGTTGGCATAATTAGGGCTAGCCAAATGTCTTACTCTGCACCTCTAGTAATGGTACCCAATCCAAATGGATCATGGCATATGTGTCCTAATTATAGATATCTCAAAAATATCATCATTAAAGGTAAGTTTCCCATTCTCGTCATTGATGAATTGTTAGACGAATTACATGGAGCAATTGTCTTCACAAAGTTGGATTTTCATTCCAAGTATCATCATATCTGAATGAAGGATGAAGACATCCCCAAAACAACATTCATAAATCATGAAATTCAATATTATTTTTTGGTTATGCCATTTGGTCTAACAAATGTGCCTTCCACATTTGAAGCTTTTATGAATTCTATTTTCAAGCCTTTCCTTAGAAAAGTTTTGCTAGTATTCTTTAATGATATACCGATATATAACAAGTCTTGGGAAGAACATGTTCAACATGTTGACAAGGTACTACAACTACTAAAGGAGAAATAATTGTATGCAAAACCCTCAAAATTTTTCTTTGGGATAAAAGAGGTTGGGCCATATTTTATCTCATGAATGTGTCAAGGTAGACCCTAAAAAAATTAAATCTATGGTGGACTGGATGATTCTCAAAACCGTGAAGAATCTTCAAGTATTCTTAGGTCTAACAAGGTACTACCGCAATTTTGTTCAGAATTATGGAAGAATAGAAGCTCCTCTAACAACGTTACTGAAGTAAGATGAATTTTCTTGGACTCTAGAGGTAACTCAAGCCTTTAAACAACTCAAAGAGGTCATGTGTAAAGCTCTTGTTTTGGTGACACCAGACTTCACAAAAAACCTTTATTGTGGAATGTGATGCTTCAGGAAATGGAATTGGAGTTGTACTAATGCAAGAAGGACACCCTCTTTCCTTCACAAGTCATCCAATCAAGGGAAAGAACTTAAAAAAACCTAGTTATTAGAATTAAATGTTGGAAATACTGCATGCCTTGAAGCAACGATGCCCCTACCTTATAGGGATACATTTCAAGGTTAAAAATAATCATGATAGCCTTAAATACTTCTTGGAACAAAGTCTATCTTCAGAAGAGCAACAAAAATGGTTGACGAATATGTTGGGATATGAATTTGAAATCATCTACAAAAAGGGGAAGAAATTTTTTGTCACAGATGCACTCTCTAGGAAAGATGAGTATGTTGAAGCATTAGTCTATGATATTTTGATCATCCAACTAGATTGGATAGCCAAAGCAATGTACGAATGGAAAAATGACAAAGAAATATGGACATTTATTCAAAGTTCTAGTAGGATCCCAGTTCCTCTAATACATTTAGGTGGAAATATGACTTCCTATGGTACAAGGATTTCTTATATCTTGGTAAGAGTTCCCATCTCAAGGAAAGGGTACTTTCTAAATTCCACTCCTCACCGATAGGAGGGAACTCGTGTTTCTTAAAAACTTACCACAGAGTAAAGAATTTTTTTTTATGGATGGTCTTAAAAATGACGTTCAAAAATTTGTGACATAATGTTTGGTTTTCCAACAAAATAAAGTGGAAATAATTAAGACCCCTAGTCTCCAACCACTTTCCATTCCAAGCCAAAAGTGGAAAAGGGTCTCGATGGATTTTATCATAGGTTTACCAAAGTATGAGGGAAAGAGTGTCATCATGGTGGTTGTTGATAGACTTAATAAATAGGTATACTTCTAAGAACTATCTCTCCCCTTCAAAGCAAGCACGGTCGTTGATTATTTTATGAAGACACTAAAAAAACTACATGGTACTCCAAATATTTTAGTAAGTGACAGGGATCCCATTTTCACTGGAAATTTTTGAACCAAATTATTTTCTTGTTTGGGTACTCAAGTGACTCATAGCTCATCTTATCACCCTCAATCTGATGGACAAACATATACAGTAAACAAATGTTTGGAAGGGTATCCTCATTGTTTTACGGCTGATAAGCATACAAAATGGGATAAGTGGTTACCCTTGGCAAAATGGTGGTATAACACTTCCTTCCATACATCATAAAAAATGACCCCATTTATGGCACTTTATGGCTATCATCCACCATCCATAACATATTCACTAAGAGACTCCTCTAAGGTTCAAGCAGTGGAAGACCACATGGAACATGAACAACAAGTTCTTCAAATATTAAAGGACAACCTGAATCTAACACAAAATTGAATGAAACAATAAGCAGATCGACACCGTAGTGAATGAATCTTTATTGTGGGGGATTGGGTGTTTTTAAGACTACAACCATACAAACATATGTCCCTGAAGAACACCAAGAAGGATAATAAACTATCACCTAAATACTACAGTCCATACAAGGTGTTACAAAATATTGGTAGTATGGCCTTCAAATCATTAGAGGAAATTTGGGGTCTAAAATGGGCCTTATAAGAAAACGTGCCAAAATAAGTTTTTGTGAGTTGGAATTCAAGAACCAATAGAATTTCAATAAAATAAGTCAACCATAATGGTTGAATTGACATATTTGTCATTAAAAAAAACTACTTTTTTTGTTCGTATTTTCGACATATCTCATTGTGTTTTTACTCAAATTTCGATCGGGAGAGCTCGTTGGATGCGGAATTTGATTGTGCATCCAACGAGTACCCACACTGCATACTTTTGACAGACCCCTCCACCCCAAAAACAAGAAATACCTGAAAAAATGTGATGATGATGTCATCATCACGTTTTTTCAAGTATTTCTTGTTTTTGGCGTGGAGGGGTCCATCAAAAGTATGTAGTGTGGGTACTTGTTGGATGTAGAATCAAATTCCGCATCCAATGAGCTCTCTCGATCGAAATTTGAGTAAAAACATAGGGAGATATGTCGAAAATACGAACACAAAAAGTAGTTTTTTCTTTCTTCCTCCAAAATTAATCAATATTATTTTATTATTTTAACTATTATTTTATTATTTTCCTTAGGAGGCCCATTTTAGACCCCAAAATTCCTCTAATGTGAAACTACCTACATCTTCACAAGTCCATCCAGTTTTCCATGTTTCCTGTTTAAAGAAGGTAATGGGTGACAAGCTACCAGTTCAAACGATATTACCAGAACTTGATGAGGATGGAAAAATCATGTTGGATCCTAAAGAAATTACTGAACTTCAAACTATGCAGCTTCAAAATCGATCAATTTTAGAGTATCTCATTAAATGGAAGAACTTATCCACGGAATATTCAACATGGGAAGATGAGTCCTTTATACAACATAATCCATAACTACTCCAGTGTTGAGGACAACACTTTTTGAAGGGGAGGGGCATGCTAAGCCCTTAATGATGACACATTACACCATATAGTGTGGCGTATTACTCCCTATATATTGGTGCATTACATATTATTTATTTATTCTTGGGTATATTAGTGGGTCTATTAGTTTTTATTGTACACCTTTGTCTCTTATATATAGGAAGGAGATATTCTCATTTAAGTTATCATAGTATCTTATCTTGTCTTCTGTACTCAGTACATTTTGTAAGGAGGTAGTACAAGATAAGAGATAAGTGAAAAAAACAATTACCAAAATTCACATATAAATGACCATTTTGATTTGGTGATCACTAGTGGCTAATTTCCAGTGTCATATTACAAGACAAAAAATGTGGTCATATTTAGTTTCGTCATTTATGCTTGTCTTGTGGTCATTAACTTGGTATTATATTTGGTCATTAATTTGGTCATTACTTGTCACAATTAATGACCAAATATACTACAAAAATAATGACAAAAATAATGATCAAATTAATGACCACAAGAGAATCTATAAATGACCAAACTAAATATGACCACATTTTTTTTATCATGTGATAAGAGACGGGAAATTAGCCACTAAAAGTGCCATTTAGTTCATTATATGTGAATTTTGGTCAATTTTTTTTTCACTTATCTCTCACTTTTTGGTCACTAATTTGGTCATTTTTAACTAATATTGCAATACCATTAGCGTAGTGGGGATTTATGCCCTACTACATGTCAAAGCACCTACCCTAGATCAGCCAGATCATAGGGTAGAGTTCATGGTGTAAGGGATTTATAAAACTCGTCTTGTAATAATAAACAATAACAACAACAACAATATTTTTACAATTATATATA